>VUJU01000128.1:66425-156034 GCA_009835225.1 Aphis craccivora | reverse complement strand
TGAAAATCAAGATATCAATTCAAATTCCGTATCACAATTAGTTAAACGAGATATGATTGGAGATATTACATCGAAAACTACAAAATCTATAAATTCTGAAAATCAAGATATTAATTCAAATTCCGTATCACAATTAGTTAAACGAGATATGATTGGAGATATTACATCGAAAACTACAAAATCTATAAATTCTGAAAATCAAGATATCAATTCAAATTCCGTATCACAATTAGTTAAACGATGTAATTGTGTAAGTAAATCGTATCTGTTATTATAATATAATGTGACTTTAGGTATTAAAGATGTTTTTAAATTATTTACCTTCTAATAATGGGGCTGGTTAAAAACTTGTTCACGGGTTGCATCTGATCTGCTGGCCGTAGTTTGGAGACCAATGTACAATACACTCATTTCGAATTTATTTTTATCATGTAAATAATTAACTTTTTTTATTTTATTCTATATATTCAGGGTAAGATATGTGATTGCTATGAATCAAATACAAATGTAGAAACCCGAGAAGTTGAGGTAAATATTTTCATAAAATATTATTTAGTATTTACAAATAAATTTTTTTAAATATTAAACATGAATTTGTTTAGAAAAAAGAAGAACATAAATCTTCATGTTACTCATCATCCAGTGAAACTGATGAAATGGTTAAGAAAGGTTCGGTAAGATAATAATTACATTGTACATAATTATTTAATTCTAATATATACTACTTTAAAAATCATCATTGTATAACATTCATGTTTTAATGTATCTAAACCATTTGGTTTAATGTCGATTTTATGTAATTTATGTCTAGGGTAAGAAATGCAAATGCTTTGATTCAAAAGCAAATGGAGAAAATCGTGAAGAAAAGGTAAATAATTTAAAAAAATATTATCATCTAATATAAATGTAAATAATATTAAATGTGTATTAATTAGAATAAGGAAAAAAAGAAATCTTCATCTTGCTCATCATCCAGCGAAACTGATAAAAAGGATAAGAAAGATTCGGTAAGAAAATCATTACAATGTAAACAATTATAAATATATTATAATACTTTGACAAATTATCATTTTATCACATTTATGTTGTATTTTAATTTATTTAATTTAATATTTTTATTATGTAACACATTTTTAGGAGAAGAAATGTAAATGTTTTGATTCAAAAACAAATAGAGAAAATCATGAAGAAAAGGTATATATTTTCAAAAAATATTATAAAGTATATAGGTATAAATGTATAATATTAAATGTGAATTAATTAGAAAAAAGAAAAGAAGAAATCTTCATCTTGCTCATCGTCCAGTGAAACTGATAAAAAGGATAAGCAAGATTCGGTAAGATAGCATTATACTATATAGGTATAATAATACTAAATATATAATACTTTAATAAATTATCATTGTATAATATTTGTATTGTAATGTAAATCATTTTATCTAATATTCGTTTTATGTAATATATGTTTAGGATAAGAAATGTAAATGCTCCGATTCAAAAACAAAAGGAGAAAACCGTGATGATGAGGTAAATATTTTATTAAATATTATGTAGCATCAAAATATATATTATAATATTTTTTAATGTACATTTTTAAAATATTATTTAGGTTTTTATAAACTATTATTTTTTCGTGTTACGTGTTTAGGGTATATTATAATATATTTTAATGTACATACTTTAAAAAATTATTTTAGTGTCAATTCACTATTTTTATTATGTGCTAAATGTTTAGGATAAGAAATGTATATGCTCTGATTCAAAAACAAATGGAAAAAATCGAGAAGAAAAAGTAAATATTTACATAAAATATTATTATGTAATATAAATAAATTTTAATAAATTCATAATATAATATTAAATTTGAATTAATTAGAAAAAAAAAAAAGAGAAATCTTCATCTAGCTCATCATCCAGTGAAACTGATAAAAAGGATAAGAAAGATTCGGTAAACCAATCATTACATCATTAATAATTATAAATATAATAAAATATTTTGATGAATAATTATGGTTGTTTAATTTTTATGTTGCAATTTAAATCTTTATATTTAATACTGTTTTTATGTAACACATGTTTAGAATAAGAAATGTCAATGTTCTGATTCAAAAACAAAAAGAGAAAACCGTGATGATGAGGTAAATATTTTAAAAAGTATTATGTAGCATCAAAATATATATTATAATATATTTTAATGTACATTCTTTAAAGAATTATTTTAGTGTCAATTCACTATTTTTATTATGTGCTAAATGTTTAGGATAAGAAATGTAAATGTTTTGATTCGAAATCAAATGAAGAAAGCCGCGAAGAAAAGGTAAATATTTTCTAAAAATATTATTATGTAATATATAGTATTAAATATATATTTATTTAGAAAAAAGAAAAAAAGAAATCTTCATCTTGCTCATCGTCCAGTGAAATTGATAAAAAGAATAAGCAAGATTCGGTAAGATAGCATTATACTATATGTATAGGTATAATAATACTAAATGTATAATATTTTAATAAATTATCATTGAAATGTTAATCATTTTATCTAATATTGTTTGTATGTACCTAATATATGTTTATGATAAGAAATGTAAATGCTCCGATTCAAAAACTAAAGAAGAAAACCGTGATGATGAGGTACATATTTTATAAAATATTATGTCCAATCAACACAATATCTATAAAATTCATGTTGCAATGTAAAACATTTTATTTTGTATTGTTTTTATGTAATGTGTGTTAAGGGCAAGAAATGTAAATGCTTTGATTCGAAAACAAATGGAGAAAACCGCGAAAAAAAGGTAAATATTTTCAAAAAATATTTTATGCTATCTACAATATTAAATGTTTATTTATTTAGAAAAAAGAAAAAAAGAAATCTTCATCTGGCTCATCATCCAATGAAACTGTTAAAAGGGATAAAAAAGACTCGGTGAGACAATCATTATAATACATAATTCTAAGTATATAATATATTAATAAATTATCATTGAATAGTATTCATATTGCAATGTAAATCATTTTATTTAATATTGTTTTTATGTAATATATGTTTAGGATAAAAAATGTAAATGCTTTGATTCAAACACGAATGGAGAAAACCGCGGAGAAAAGGTAAATATTTTCAAAAAATATTATTAAGTTATATAAATATATAGGTATCATATTACATGTGTACTAATTAGAAAAAAGAAAAAAAGAAATCTTCATCTTGCTCATCGTCCAGTGAAACTGATAAAATGGATAAGAAAGATTCGGTAAGATAATCATTATATTGTATTTAATTCTAAATATATAATACTTTAATAAATTATCATTGCATGCTATTTATGCTTTTATGCACCTAAATATTATGTATAGGATAAGAAATGTAAATGCTCTGATTCAAAAACAAGAGGAGAAAACAGTGATGTCAAGGTAAATATTCCTATAAAACATTATGTAATACAAACATATATAATATTCATGTTTAAATATTAAACATGTATTTATTTAGAAAACAGAAAAAAATAAATCTTCATCATTTTCATCATCTAGTGAAACTGATAAAATGAATAAGAAAGATTCGGTAAGAAAATTATTACATTGCATATGATTAAATAATTAAGTAATATTTAAAAATATATCATTGCATAATATTCCTTTTTTATGTAAATCTTTTTTATTTAATATTTTTGTATGTAATACATGTTTATTGTTTAGGGTAAGAAACAAAAATGTTCTGATTCAAAAACAAACGGTAAAATCAGGGACGGTGAGGTAATTTTTTATAATCAATATAATATAATTACCTATATATATATATATATATAAATGAATATGAAGTACATAAAAAATTATAATTGTATATTGATGCATTAGTTATTATTTTTTATTTTTATATTTAACAGTGCAATAGTTCTAATTCAATTAAAGAAAATGGTGAAATGAAGGTAAGATATTTTATGAAATTAATTAAATTATTATTACGTTTATGTATTTGTTTCTGTATTTTTTGTAAATATGGGACCAACAAATCGATGAGTTATATATTTTGTTATTTTAGATTTTGTCTGTTATTTTATTAATCAAAAATAAATTAATACCTAGCCGACTTAATACTTTTTAAAATATTTTTTTTTTATATTTTTAACCTAATCTAACCTAACCTAACCTTTGGATTATTAGTAATAGTATTTTATGTGTATTTCTTATTTTCATGATACCTATATTTTTTAGAGTCGTGGCCGAAGTTACTCCAAATCGCAATCTGACTTAGAAAATAGTGAAATTATGGTAATTATTAATATTTTGTATGTCTTTTAATTCATATAATATATTTTTTTGTATTAACCAAACATACTTATTTTTTTAGAAAAACGGAAATAAAAAAAGCTCATCTACAATAATACGCAGCGAAAGTGGTAAATCTGGAATACGCCAATCGGTAAATATTATGTTTTATTAAATATTAGGTATATCAAAATTGTAATATTTTATTTTTTTCAATAATTTATTCAATTAATAGTGTTCTAAAAGTAATATTTTATCATAAACGTATTAATAGATTGATAAAGTTTTATCTATGTGAAATATTATATATACTTCAAAGAAGTTTATTTTTTAAACCATTCTTTAAAAATCGGTTTTGAAAGAAATATAGATTCATAGATTATATCATCATATTATTACTAAAATATGCTTACATATAAAAAAATTAATTTTAACTAGAAAGTGATTTTCAACTAAAAAATACATACAATGTAATTTTTAGGGTGACCAATATAGCAGTTTTGAATCAAGAACAGATAATGAAATAATGGGAACGATGGTGAATAATATTTTTATTTTTATTATTAAATTTTAAGTAGTTACGTCAATGTATTAAATTTTTATAAATAATTTCTCTGTTTATTATTTAGAATAAGAAAAATAGCAAATCGTTATCTTCTAAGTCTTCTTGTGGAAGTGATGCGAATGGAAATAAACAATTGGTAAATTCGTTAAACAATTGTGCTGTATTATTACTTTTAAATTTGGAAAATGTTGTACTGCTTAAATTGTAATCTCATTAATAATATAATATGTATATTGTAAAATTTCAATGCATATTTAACGTTATATGTTTATTTTTGGATTATACATCATCGGTTTACGTTTGTGTAAAATATATCACTCAAAGTATAGAATACATACATCGTTTTAATTACTGTATAGTTATTAATACATTTATTTCTTATACATATATTTTTAGAATAATCAAGAAATTAATTATTCTGAGTCAGAGATCGATGAACAAGACAATGAAACGATGGTGAATAATAATTCAATATACAATAACTATATTTAATATTATATTCTAACCACAACATTTTATTAATTCAGTTAAATGAAATAAACGAATCTTCATCTTCATTATCACGTTGTGGAAGTGGTAAAAATGAATTAAACAAATCGGTAACTAATACTTGATAATCCAATATTTTTTTCTACAAACTTATGATTAATTTAAATTTAATTATAAAACGTACATTAACATACATGAATTATGAAATAATAGGTTATTTATGTTATTAGAGTAACCAATATAATGGGTATGAATCAGAAGTAGGCGATGAAATTAGGCAAACGACGGTGAATAATATATTAATTTTATATTACTTCAACTAAGTTATAATAATATTTTTAATTTATTTTAGAATAAAGAAAAAAACAAATCGTCACCTTCAGTTACACGATATGGAAGTGGTAACGAGGGAATAAAAAAATCGGTAAAACATATTTAATAAGTTTAACATTTTATTGTTTGTTTCACATTTTAAAAACAATTTTAATATGCATGCTTGATTTATTTATTATAGATATTATATAATAAAATAATTATTGCATTTTTCATATTATTAAAAGTATATTAATTAACCTAACTTAATTTTAATTACTAGTTTATTTTTAATAAATATAATTCTAATTTACATTTTTAGAACAATCAACGTTATGATTATTTTGAGTCAGATATTGAAGAAAAAGATAATGAATTAAACAAAACAATTATATAATATATTATTTTATTTACTATCTAATTAAAATTGTATTATTTTTAGGGGTTAAAACGTAGTAGCTCTGAATCAGAAGTAGATAAAGAATTGTCAGGATCAATGGGAATGGTAAATACTGTAAAAAATATTAACCATACACATTAATTCTGGTTTTTCTTATTTTAAATTTGTTTATTTTCTTATTTTTAGATGAAACAAGAAAGTATATCATCGACTTCATCATCAGTAAGTAATATCATTATACTTGCTGAATAAATAATATAAAATATGAAAAAGCAAATAGTTTATTCAAATATTATATATATATATATATAGTTATTTATTAGTATTTATTACTTATAGCTACAACAGGTAAACGAATTTTAAAATAAAATGGTTTAATATTTTTTAATTTTTTTTATTTTATCACTTCATATTGTATGTACAGGGTTATAATCAACGTAACATCATGAACTCAAATTCTGCACGTGGAGAATCAAGAAACACTGTGGTAATTACAATTGAATTAAATTTATGTAAAGAATAAAACAAAAAAAAATACAAGGACACTTTGTTATTAAAATGTCGGTAACTTATGTTCTTTTTGTTTTAAACCATGATTTTTAATTATTCTAGGTAAAGGATCAATCTACGTCGTCTTTATTGTACAACCAAGGAGGTGGAAATGCAATGGGAAATGCGGTAAATTACAATATTTGTGGACCATAATTTATTAACATAGCTTGAATACATTATTTATAATTTCGGAATTCAAAATAAAACTAAAAACTATTATTATTTATTTTAAACAATGTAAAAAAAAATAATGATAATTAATTAACATTTTTATTAGGATTTGTGGAAACGCATTTATTATTTAAAAGTTATACGTGAAAATGTTTAAAAAAGAAACAGAATCGTATTTAAAAAATACATAATTAAGTGAGCCACTATAAAGTGCATCATAATTTATGGTACATGTTCATAAATTACCATTGTATCATTCAATGTCTGAAATAAATTATACATGCATTGCATTTACTTTGTTTGAATTTAACACTTAGATATTTATTGTAGTAAGAATAATTAGACTAACATTCATAAACAAGCAATAAATTAATCATACAAAGTGAATATACATAAATATAGTATGCCCCAAAGGTATCCCATATCGCTCTATATAATATCTATGTAGAAAAGCTATAAATTTAAATAGGAGGTTTCAATAGTAATGTATAACAATATTTCTACTTAATATCATAAATTCGAAAAATAAAATATTTATAAAGACAAATTTTTGAAATTTAGCTTCTAATTTTAGAATGTAAATTGTATTCGTTGATGTTTTTCAGTGTCTGTTATCACAACCTTACTACTCTTTGCAGCAACAGATTGCAAAAATATCTGTAACATTGCCAAATTCTTTTTCATAAACACATGTAACTGATTCACTATGGTTTAATAACTTTATGTAGATTATGTTACCAATAACAATAATAATAAAAAAAAGTGGGTACCAGTGTATCACTCTGCAGTACATTGGGTGCCGTGTGGATTACTACTATATATTATAGCAGGGTCAAATTTGAATCCAATGATAATTATCATTGTATACGAAAAATGCTTCTGAATGAAGACGATTTGTCAGCCTAGGATATAATTTTCAGTGGTTGGTGAAAAAGGGGGTTTATGTTTTATTGGCTTGAATACACAAAATTGTAATTTCTTTTATAATTATTATAAGCTAAACTTAAAGAATAAACTTATGGAAAATCTCGTATTGAGTTTTCAACTCTTAGCTACTTATACAAAAATTGTTATGAACTATACTTACAAAATAATTTGCAAATATTCATGGTTTTGACGCATTTTTGTCAATATTTGAACTTCAAATGCTAATAAAAAAAAAATGTGACTAACGATTTTTAATTTTTTTTAGCTACAATAAGAACAATTTATAAGGAATCTTGTATTAAATTTTCAAAATATTTTGGTAATTCAAAATTATTTTATCGGCACTTCAAAAAAAAAAATTCTCATAACAATTGAAAATTTCAGTGGTCTATAAATAACTCAAAAAATGTCAAAATACTTTGAAAATTTAGCCATATATTAAAAACTGTAACGTAAACATAAACATAATCAAATATTTACAGTGATTAGTTTTTGAATTACAATCATATAAAAAAATCGATTTGGTCGAAAACTGGTTTTGCGTAAAAATTCCCGTTTTTCCTTATTTTTTTTGGTTTTTCTCGGTGCTTATGAAAAATATTGAGAAATTCAAACAATGACCTCCCCAATGCACCAACTAGATACACTTTGCCATCGGAAACCACCCCCAAAGTTTGAAATTGAAGCATTATTTAGACACGTTGTCGTGTACACAGACAAAAAAAAGACACACAAATCTACTAGGTAGTATTTTTAAATGAGAAAAAATATTTAAATTCTTAATACTTGCATATTATTTCATTAAGAAAATATTAAAATAATAAAAAAAAAAAAAAATCATATTAGTTTTTAGGCAATAATTATTTGTTTTTTTTATTTATTCATAAAACAATAATATAATATAAATGTATAGAGCATTTTTAGTCATAACTATCATTATTTGTATTATTCTCACTGTTTAAAAAAAAAAAAAATAGCTCTTGCATAGACAATTTTTGTATATAATATATTTTAGTTTGAAAAAACTTTACATAAATATTGTGTACATTACATATTACACAAAACATGAAAGAATATAAAATGTTATTATGTTAATAGATAAGATAATATATAAATAAATCATATAAAACTAACTGTGTATTTTATTTAGAAAATAAAACAATCGAAATGTTCATCGTCTTCTACTTCCGTTTCTGGTGGTAAAAAACAAATGAATCAAGCGGTAAATAATATTATGTTGATCTTTTCATATACTGTACTAATACTGTATTAACCGTGTTTTAACCAAATGATCATTTTTTTTTAAAGACACAAAAGTCGGAATCAAATCAATTTGATCGCAATTTGGTATGCATTTAAACCACAATTTAAAATTAATCTAAAATGGATTTTATCAAGAGTTATTTTATATCTTGTAGAATTATAACGAATATGGAAATCAAGAAGAAGAAGAAGAAGAAGAAGATAACCACTCTGGATGCTCCAATCAATGAATAACTGTACAGTGCAGTAATATCTAATAAAATATTATAATATTACCATTGAATAATATAATTTTTAGCATCTTTTAAATGTCTAAACAATTTTTAATATAATACTGCTGAACTAATATCTGTGCTGTATTTATTTTATAAGTGGTACCTAAACAATTAAAATTTATTTAAAAAAATTAAAATTTAACACTAGGTATTCATGATCTTTGATTAGATTATCAAAATTTTCATGATAATTAGGTAGCGTATAAATTCTGTATTATAAAATTTTAATAGTTTTAAAAAATATTTTAATTAGTTAAATAAAAGTACAGTTACTTTATTGGTGAAACTTAAGCTTTATGTCAATTATACTTATTTTTTCTTATAATTTGAAGACATTTTTAGATGTGGAATATGAATATCACATGAAATTTTTTTATTGTTTTGGAAATATATTAAATATAAATTCTACAAATTGTAGGATAATTTATTTGAGTTCAAATTATTATATTATAACTAAATACATTCTTTATCTCTGTACCTGGTTATTTGAGTGTCCTTGTATTTATGTTTGTGGGTTTTTTACTTATAAATAATTATCTCTCTTATTTTTTAATTATCTCTCTCAAAAATAAGGTATTTGATTATATTATTATTATATTTATATAATAATTAATTACCAATAAACTAAATTTTACATTTTAAAACAATTAAAATTAGACCTAGACGGTTTGTTTGAACATAAAAAAAAATACAAATTATATTAAGAATACAATTTATTTTTTTAATAATTTAAGATATCAATATCAATAACTTTGAAAATTTAAAAGTTTGATAATTGAAAATACCTATTAGAAAGAATTATAGTTTGTAGTCTGTTTATCTTCAAATTAGTATCTGGTACTTAAGAAAATGTCAAGCTTTTATGTGTTGTTATCACCTCATAAATATTAAAAACCAAATTTGACTTCAGGAGAACCAGTTTTCTGTTGTTATTATATAATTTAATGATAAGAATGTTCCTTCATTGATCATGAATGGTTGAATTTTTTCAAGTAAGTTATGATAATATTTTTATTTGATTCTTCCCAATTATTAAAGAAAGTAATGGAACTAAATCACCAGAAATCAATCTTAAACTTGAATAGTGTATTATTTTTCTCCAAAATGGGATAATCAAAACTTAAAAAAAAACCTTATATTATAAAACCAATTTATTCATTGACCCACTTACAAACTCAAAGAGCTTCGTAATTATTAAACTTAACAACCATATCTTAATTATCGTTAAATATATAAAATACATTATATAACATATGTATACTAATCCTTAGTAAATATATATTATTCACACTAACAGTTTAAAAAACGACAAAATTTAATTTTTGTCTTTAAATTTGTTCTTTGAACTCAATGATTTTTGTCTTGCTATTCAAATTAAAAATATCAACACAACGCATTATTGTACAAGGTGAGTGAACTGAGACAAGATAAAATAAATGCCCATGTACCATATCCGTTTTAAAATTATTAAAATAAATTTTTATGATATAATATATTATAATATAATTTGTTTTGGATAAAGTTCATAGAAATTGATAAATAAAATGTACTTAAGCAAAATATAGTAAGTACATTTCATTTTATTTTTATGTGGCTAAATTATGTAAATTTTTACAATTGCATAATATTCTAAATATATAATTTAGTAATTTTACTTTAACAAATAAATTACTAGTTTTATTTAAAATGGTGTTCACAGTTAATTTTTTTTATTATTAAGAATCATATTTCAGTTGATATTAAGCTAAATCATGTACATTTTACAAAAAATAAATAAATAGTTAAATTAGAAAGTAAATACTATTAACTAGACAATTTAAAACAAATTGAACTACCGCACTCTGAATTGGTTTCTAATTTTAAATCTTATCTTGAATTTATTACCCATATGACTGCATTGATATATTTACCTGTAAAAACAGAAAAAAATATGCGATTAGTTTTTACATACTAAAATTAGATATAATTAGATACATTATAAAACATCATGTCAATGTTCGTTAAAAAATAGTTTTTTATTTTTAAACATTGTTTAAATTAAAATCTTTGGAAAGCTTATAATATTCCATTATTTCTAAACTTATAAATATTAAGAAAATACTAGGTACTGTAAAGAAATTATGAAATGGTATACGATACCTTAAGTCATAATAACGCTGAGACACCTTTTAACAGAACATCAAAATACTTGAAGGACCTCAAAGAAAAAAAATACTTAACACATTAGATGTAGTCCTAAAACTAAAGCCAGAAGGGGTTTCTTTATACCACAAATTTATAATGCCATATAAGAAACTAGTTTCAGAAATATATTGTGTGTAATAATGGTCATTACAACCTAAGTGTATCATGGTAAATATATAAGTATGTAGAAGTATAATATGTCCATAAATATTTACATTTTATTAATATTTCAAAAATATTCAGTCACTTAGCCATTGTTGACTATGTACGTATTAACCTATAATAGAGATAGACACTTTGAATAAGTCATAAAATACGTTTTATAATTTTAGATTTAGTGATCATGTATACCTACTGTAAAACTCAAATAATGATAACAGTATAATATTTTATATAATATTTTTAGATTCTGAGTTGAGCGATGAATGTATAGGTTTTAAAAAGACCTGTGTTTTTTATGACTGTAATAGTTTTTTGGATCATAATTCTTTAATCATGGTTTTGATGAGTTTCGAATTTTCAAATAATCACATGTATCATCTGTATAATTTGTTTTGTTAAATATTTTTTTGTTTTAAGAAAAACTTAAATTATAAAATGTTCATTGTTTTAACTAAGCAAGTAAAATAAATTTCATCATAAATAAATTTAAAACCTTACCAAAAAAAGTTGAAAATGTCTATAAGTAGTACAATAAAACCAAAATTATATCACATTATCTATAGTAATACACTTAGAGAACTTGTGAAGATTCAACATAAATGAGTTTTTTATGCATTCATACACGGTATGCAGCCATTATATTTTAAAAATGCCACGGTATGAGCAGAAATTATGCGTTCTCTCATTAGTTGGCATTTATAAAAAAATGTAGTCTCAATCAAAGTTGACGTAATTTTGGAAATTTATTATGTATTAAACACTCATAAAATTACTTCACTGTTTAAATATTAATAACTTAAGCTTGAATACTGTAATTTAATGTTTTTATAAGAATAGTTCTTAGAGATATATAAAAATATCGATATTACGTGTGCATTTTTTTGGAAAGTGAGGAAAATTTAATGTTAAGATTTTGAGGAAATTGAATATTTAAAAAAACGTATATATCATATACGTTAAAATATATATTATATATATAATCAAAACGTTTTTTTCTTATTATTTAGTCTTGATCAAAAATTAGTTTAACTTACATGTCATCATTACCATTATTAATTACTCATATAAATATATAAATATACTATAATATTATATGTGTAATGGTCATAATTTTAATTTATTGTTATTAGTTTGATTTCAAGTTATATTTTTGAATATCATTGCGTAAAGCAATAAAGTATTCATTTAATTGATGTTCATTATAATTTGAAAATGAAGTTTTTTCTGTATTTAATAATAAATCAATAAGTAAATATAGGATTTTATTATATTAAAAAATATCTTTAGAAATATGTATAAACTATTAATGAACCTCGTCCGATTAGAATCATTTTTCGTACCTATCATTAAATTCAAACTTTATATACTTATATCAGTGATAGTCAGATACACTCAAAACCTACTGTTGTATAGGTGAATGATTTCTCAGGATTTATTGTTGTGCTTTATTGTAAAATAACTGAAAATATCATTAACCTAGTTCAGGGGTGGAAAATTACTTGAACGCTACGAAACAAACTTTTTTTTTCAAGAGTGCCACGAAAAATATTTGATATTACAAACTATATTATAATAAAAAAATAATCGTAACTTAACTATATATATATATATATATGTGTGTGTAAAAAAATAATATTTAAATTTTTTAGCGTGCCATTGATTTACCATCCCTGACTTAGTTTATTTTTAACTAATGCTTCCTACAAGTAAAATATAAATTTAAGAATTTATTTGGTTCTCTTAATAATAAATAATATATCAAAATATGTTTAAGTTCCAATCTATTAAGTACAAAAGAGTTTTGCTTTTTAAATGTTTATTCATAAAATATATATTTATTTAGAATTATAAGAGTATCGGAGTCGTTGTATAAGGTTAAGTTTAGACCTTTATTGCATAATACATATTTCTCTTTTCATGACCCTTAAATTTGCAACCTTCCGTCACTATATTACGGAAATTTAAAAATGATTTCCTCCGTTTTTAATAGAATTAAATGCGAGTTCATTACTTTCACTTGTTGTAATAAATCTTGAATTCAATTGCTAATGATGAACAATTTAAAGATAGCATATACATAGTAAAATATCTTGATGATTAATTCAGTGTTAAGGCAATCACGCACACTGTTTATTACGTTTGTATAAAACATATATTATACCAATAATTTAATTGTATAAGATAAATTATTTTTTAACAGTTTATTTTACTATAAATTAAAATTCTTTATTAAAAAATTCTTCTTAAATTGAAACCATGGTCATAATATTTTAAAATTGGCTTTTATAAATTCGTATGGTAAGTATCACATGCTTATTTTTTTACTTGTTATGTTATAATATTTGAATCATTGAAACATAATAATTTAGAAAGATTATGATTATGATAAAGGCATTTTATTTAAAAAGTTTTTAGTCAATTTTGGATTGGTCATAAGACTTATAATTTTTGTGATATTCATCTCAATTTCAAAAAATAATAACCATTTTTACTTTTATAAAAATGTAATTAAAAAAAAAAAAAAAAAAAAAAAACAAAACAAAACAAAACAAATATTCACTAAATAAGTATACTTTCAGAATCCATCTTATTATAAAAAAAACATATCATTATGTTGTGTAATTTTATAAATTATAATTTATTGAATTGTATTTAGCAGCTAACTGATATGTATATTTATTCACAACAGTGTGCAAATTACCAGTTTCGATAAATTATTTTAAATTGAGTGATTGTATTTAAATGCGTAAATGTAAATTGTATCCAAGTAAGAGATATGGTTTTTATGGCTATCCAGTGTCCATGTATACCTACCTTAAATTTTTAAGTTTAAACAAGAGAAATGAAGTAGTGCACAATTTATGCAGACGCAACGAAAATCAATTTGCCCTTCTCATTAAAACTTTAAATGGTTATAGTTAGAAATCCTTTTGTTCAATATTATAGATTTAAATTTATCTAAAAATGTTAACTTTAAATGTTTAACTTGTAACTTTTTTATTCTTGAGGATTAATGATGAAAATTATCATTATAATTATTCCAAACATTGTTTTCATTGTATATTTCAATCATGTAATTTATATAACTTAACGTTATTGGCATCATACAGTTATTTTTCATTTTATTTTATTTTTTAAGACTTTTTAATCAGTATTTTGTAATCGATTTCTTCGAATTTATATTCACAATGTTAACAATTGTTATCTCTTAAATGGGAATCTCTTGAGTCTGTACATTATTTACTTGTTAAACAATTATTCCGAACGTAAATACGATTATAGTGATTACTATCTGCAAAGTGCTTATGGTTATGGTACAAAGGCTATAAATATAGACAGTTCTGAAATATCAGTATAGTAGTTGATTAATTAATAAATATATAAACATTACAGTTTAAGACAGACTATAACTCTGTGACTGAACATTAAACGACGACTTGACATATATCTGGTTCACTGGGCCGATAAATATATTATAATCTTATCGTTTATGTTAAAATCGAATGCATGAAGTTAAATTTATTGCAATTGTTATTCTCCCAGTATCATAATAAACAAATCCATACAACTTCAGGTCCAAGTCAATATTCCACTTCAAAACATAGACTCGTATCCGGTTTTAAGAATAATGTTCTTATAGTTTCTTTCTGTATTTTATACTATACACAATACAGTGTTAAACACATTTTTTTTTCAGACCATATATTATTCCTCTTATTTCACACTTCCAGTAGTTTTTTATTCATCGTAAATCATGTTTCACATGCATTTAATCTTATAGTATCCATTGTGTTATGTGTATTTTTTTTTTTCTAAGTAAGTTTTTTCTAGACATGTGTGACAATAATGTTGGTTAAAAATAAAAACTTCAAGCAATGTGGAAAAACATTTATCTGGGAATATTTGACTTTTCGTATCTATGCGGTTGTCGTTAAGTACATTTAATTTAACTATCACCTATTTTAAGTTTAAAACTTTTAAAATGTATAGTCGTTTACTTGCGCATACAATGTCTAAATAACCTAATTGTTCTTTGTCTTAAATTAAATCCGTTATCTATTACTTTTACTCTTACAGTAGTTTTAGTAAAGCACACACTGCAACTTTCATGATTTTATTTATTTTAATCAGAAAATTATTACATTTCTTGAATGTGATATTCTAAAACATTTTCTAAAAACCTTGCATGTTTGTCAGGAACACATATATATCTAGTAATTTTAAAATATTATAATGTGTGGCAATAAGTGACTGGCTTGTTGAATATAAGAGATATATGAAAATGAATATAAGCCAATTCATATTATCATATAATATAATGTTATAAGATATTGTATTAAAATGAATAATTCTTAAATGTTATGTCAAAATGTAATCAATCACAAATATTTACATAAAAATGTTTATTATTTTTTGGTTAGCTAAGTTACGATTTCTGACTGTGCTCGTTTTTAGCATATGCCACTTCGAGGTCTCGATTTATTCTGTTGGTAGTTTAAGATAATCAAGATAAACTTTAATTATTTTGTTATTATTTCCTACCAACCATTAGTATGTGTACTACTTTCAATAATAATGGTCGTGGCAGATAGTGTGTACTTATGGATTATATATAGAAAGATAAGAAGACGAAAATAAATAAAAGAAAAAATGTTGGGTCCACCTAATTTTAAAAATAAGGCTTTCTCTAAGTCTTTATCATAACACTTCAAGCTTAGGGAGCATGGTAACACATTTTTCAATTATTTTAGAATTTCAATCAATTCATTTTATAACTTGTTTATTATAATTAAAGATAACCTAACAACTAATGAAAATTGAACACGCGACATATAATATTATTGTCAATAAAAATAAAGGTAATTTTTTTCAAACAAAGTACAAAGAAGAAAATGGTAAAGATATAATAATATAAAATTATTAAATAATTATATTTATTAAAATAATCGATGTCAAGAAGAGGCTCTTGAGAAATTTCAATGAAATTAGATATCAAGGAAAGAGTGTATAAATCTTGGCATGTACCATACAGTAAACTTCAAACTAGATTCAATTTTCTACCAAAAACCACCCTCAAAGTTGATTTTAAGTTGGATTTTAATGACTACTTATCGTGTATATAAACATAATAAATAAACAAACATCACTGTAAAATCAATACATCCATCACTTCGATCAAAATCTGAAATATTTTAATTTTTCTTATTTTACAGATACTTGGTGGCAAGTCGCTCAATAATCTGTTACTTTATAATTACAGAATAGGAATACCTTCTCCAAATAGTATAATACTCTAAGTATGTCAAGTAATATGAAGAAAATTTACGAATGTTGTAATGAATGTACCTAATAGTAAAAATGGATAAACATATTTTCAGTTGAATTTGAAAAACATGACCAATTCTCAAACTGTATTAGTAATTTAGAACGTTATATCAAACGATTCTAATGATTAAATCTCCACATTCAGTTTATTAAAATTACAAACACTTTTCACTCTAGTTTTGATGGTGTTATGTGACTCAAACTTTTTTGTATATGGGTAAATATCTGAGGTTATGGTACATTTCATTAAGTGACATTGTAAAGTTATGTCAAACTATTGTACACTAGGGGTGCAATGCGAGATTCAGACATAATTCGAAGAAAATTCAACAACTACTTTTTACATGAAAAGAAAAATTAGAACAGTATGGTGAAATAATTTAATTGATTTAAATAATTTAATATATCAATAATTATGTCATTTTTTAATTGATAAATAAATAAATTGGTAAACATTAATAATAAATGTTTGTTTAACAATTTTTTTATTTTTTTTACCAATCAATCACAATCAATAGAAACCAACTCTTCACAAGCTCTTATTTTTGTGGTTCTATATGGATAATCGGTTTTTGTCGTGTCCCATGTAACGAGTTTTTTTTTCAATTATAAAAATCAACGAATCCTCGTTGATTTCCATATTATTTTGTGTTGTAAAAAATATATACATTTATATATAAGCAACGCAAACAAAGGTACTCGTCATTGCACTATCTACAAATAACCTTTGGTTGTTGTTATTCATTCTGTGATATGATGATATGAGCGTGTCAACTGAATTGTCTGGTATTAATGTATTGGTATTAATGTATAGTATTTGAAAATGTGAGTATGCGTTCACGCGCGTAACAAGAAAATCGAGCCTTTGTCGCGGTTGACGTACCTGTACGAGAGTGTTCACTCTTTCGTGTGAATGATACATAGAAAATCCATGTACTTAAATACGCAAATTCATGCGAAGCATTAAGTATTAACATTTTATAAGCCAATATATGCGTATTGTATAAGCATACTTTTTTTTTTATATAGTATTCGTCGAAAAAAAAAAACAATACAGGCAGGAATTATTATTAAAATAATATTGCCTGGTGTAGTGGAATACTACTGTAATGACGGCCCATATAAAATATAATCATACAGCATTATTATTATTGCCGTATGGTGAATGCTAGTATAATTAATCCTAAATACGACACACTTATTTTATACTACAGTATATTATATCGTATTTAAATATTGTAATATACAATTGGTGTATCGACTAAATCGTGCTATATCCGAACCATCTATGACTCGTTAAAACTATCTAGGTACATACATGTCTAGCAGTAAATTAAATAGTAATTTACACTCATACTACTTGTATTAGATATTCAATATTATATGGCTGTATATTTCATACTTAATAAACACTATATTAATATAATATTGCAATTTGTGAATTCTTGGATCCTCATAAAATTATTCAGCGATATTCATTATCTTTTAAATTATCAAACATATTAGGTAATATTATTCAAAACTATAATATGTATTATACAATATACCTACTACATTATTTCATTACACATTATAGTACAATATTACCTTAATTATTAATTAGGCGTTTATTTAGTATATTTCATAGTAACTTATAAATTAATGCTAAATTAGTATAGTATGGTTATTTTCAATAAAATAAATTATTTAATACGACTTGTTAGAGGATATTGGTATTTTAAATATAAAATTATAGGTACAGTAAATATGTTACATTGATATTAGATACATATATGTATAACGTATGGTATAATAATTAATTCATGATTAAGAATGATTTATTTTTAGTGACTTATGGTTTTAAATTGTTCTTGCTTGTATTCATTAAACTAGTTTTAGTTTAGTTCATTGGAGAAATTTTATTGTATTGTATCAAGAAGATAGAAATGTCCCTGTTACGTATAAGAATTTTCCCAAAATAAACTTTTTCTACTTTTTTAAACGAGAGTTTCCTTGATGATCTAATGATTTTAAAATATATACTTTTGTAGTTTATTTTATCATTATGATTAAAGTTTTAACAAACATATTATTATTTGAGGTAAAGAAAAACTAACTAAAAAATTATAAAATAGTGAATTCACATAAAAATTTGTATTTGGATAAAGTGTTTGACTGTAAAATCTGAATATAAAATACCAAATCATAATAATAAATCAAGCTTAACAGTAATTATATTGAAGTAAATAATTAACGGTTATTTAATAAAATATGCTTTACTCCTTAACTAAAAATATTGAGAATAGATTTAAATTTAAAAATAATTTTTAATTATTCAATAGGTTATAGAAGATAAAATAGATTCATGGGAAGTAGAAGTGTTAAATAGAACTATTTTTAAAGACGAGCTTTTAACAAAAGAAACTACCGAAGGTCTCGGAGTAATTTTACACTCAACTCTTGACTTAATTGAATGTCTATATTAAGTAGGTTTTGATTAAAGCTAACCAAGAGCGATTTCAAGTAAGTTCAAAGTATAAAACAAATATATAAATAAGCCATAGTTTAGACCACAGTTTGTTAAAGCTATAAGATAGGTATATCAATTATATTATACTTTGGTTTTAATTTATCTATTATAATTTATAAACTATATTTCTATATACATATATAATATATGTATTCATATAGCTATGGAAATCTTATTATAACATTGTAAACAATTTTTATAATTAATACTGGTAAACCAAATAACCTTAGACGAAGTATTAAAAATGATAAAAATTCATAAAAATTTAAATACGTATTAATAATTAATAATATAAGGGTATTACAAATTTACAGGGAACTTAATAATATATTATAATAACCGTGGTAAAAGATTGCAACGCACTCTATCCACGGTAAGTACCAACCACTCATGAATTGACCTGCAGATCATAGTGTTTGTGCTAATACCTTTATAATATACTGTAATGATAATATAATACAGTTTAAAACCAGTAAAAAAGTTTCTTAAAACTATTTAAAAGTAATCATTTTGAATAAAACATAATATTACCATGTATAATACAAATAACAATACTTTGTCAAAATAATGTTGACTCTGATTTTAGAACGAATTTATAATGATTAAAAAAGGTGTTAGAAATTTATTTTTTGATAGAATAAATACACTTAAATTGTCAGGTAAAAATTATAAATTACTTTATTGGCCTATCTCCAACTAATCTGGTAGGTTTATTCTCATATGGCAACCATACAAAACTTCACTTTTCTAAATCGAAAAAGGTGTTTTATAGTATTACTTCATCAGTTAGCTATCGGTTTTATTCATTCAATGTTGTTATTTATTTATTTATTTTTTTTTAATCTACAATTAGAGTTATGTAGGTAATAGGTATATATATATATACTATTGAAATCAATGTTCTTTTCGCCACAAATAAAGCCAACGTTAATGTCTGACCCTTCTACAACAACACCCATAAAAATCTTTTGTTTTATTTATATTTTTGATAAAAAAAAAAGAGAAAAGAAAACCCATATATTGATAAGACTATTTTTCAGTTTGGGCACGTCTTGAAAAATCATATGGACACGTTTTCTACTGAAGCCATTAGTATAGTCCTCGAAATACTGCTTTAACTCGCATAATATTATATGCAGTGAGCATATGAATTCTTAAAACACTTCAATGCGAAAGGACGGATGTTAAAAGTTAATCCTTACATAATGCCTTACCATATATATTGCATAACCGAAAGACCTTTCACAAATCATTATGTACATTATTCCATGTTTATATTATTAGACTAACGGAACTATATTATAATTACCCGCGTAGTGACAATGTATTATTAGAATTTTCCAGGTTGTTTCATTCGAATCTGATATATCATAATACAAGACAGCATCGTAAAGTAATATTGTTTTATAATCAAATCATAATCACTTGATTTGTTTGTAATTAAGAACAAAATTGTATTAATTACTATCCCAAGAGCAATTCCATAATCTCCGATAAAACATTTAGGTAATTCCTCGTTAGCTTATATCAATAATAATTATTAAATCCGTTAAAACCATATAATTGCAATGCTTGTTATAAAGTTTAAATAAAGAATTTCATCATAATGAATTAATTATTAACAATTTTTAAAAAAAGTTAATTAAGTATCAGTTATGTAATAATGTAGAAAGTAAAATATTACCTATATATTACATTATAAAAAAAATATATTGTATTGAATCTTTTTTTAATTATTTATAATAGAAAATAATGTATAAACTTTGCTTTTTAAAACTTTAATTAAAATGGAAATTAAAAAATATTTTTTAATAATAGTAGGTGTATGATGTAGATTGCTATTCTTTTTTGACATAACCTATATACATTTCATATTGCAATTTATCTGTAAAACATCCCAAATATTCTAAATCTTAAATATTTATTGTTCGAAAAAATAAATAAAAAAAATTAAATAATATAAAAGAATACTATAGCTTATAGTCTAACTTAAGATTAATAATAATCTACTATTTTATAAAAATTCTGATTAATCAAAAACAAAAAAAAAAAAAATAATTCGGTTATAATATACTACGATAATAAATATCTAAAGAAAACAAAAAATTTAAAAATACTTTTATTGTTTAGATTTTGGAAAAATATATTTTATAAACTAATATAAATTGTGAAAAAAATGGAGATTTTATGGAAACTACACAAATAATACATTATTTAATTAATATTAAAAAATAAAAAAATTATATAATTTCCCAAATTAAAATACACAGATCATATCATATTATTTGTATTATTTAGATTCATTATTTAATTATTATATAGTTTATTAAATTTCCCGAGGAAAACATTATGAAAATATTAATATTAAACACTATCTATGTATCATAAATATTATTTTAACACAATAGTCTCAAGCACAACACTGTTGTAGTATGTAAATTACTTGATGTTTTTATTGCAATAATATTATATTAGACACCGCACTTGACTGATCACTTTTTCATTTTATTCGGTGGTTAACTGCATGGCATGAAATTGTTTTAATGAAAACACAACAGCTCATTAGGTAAGCAAATACCGTACTATACTCATCACAAGCGACTCCTTATTTGCATTGTGAATATATTAAAATGTGTTTATTCAAACACGCAGGGACGTTACAAGGAAAAAAAGTAGATTATTCCAAGTGTTCTCAAATCAATCGTTGTAAAAATACCGCAAATGTAACTGTATAATATAATATCATACTACTTCGGCGTAAAATAAAAAGCAATTCGAAAAAATAAATAAATAAAATATTACCTGAATTTGAATAATCTATGTAACAGTTCACACTGTTTTAATATTATACCCTTATTGCTATTTCGATCACTGTGTTTATTTACAAATACAACGAATTTCAATAGGTATTATTGCAAATTCACACAAAATAAATTATTAGATTTTACAATACAAAAAAATAGATCAATTTGGGCACTAAAAAAAAATATATTTTTTTAAAATTTTAATTAAGTATTACTTGTAGGGTGACATGAAAATGTAAATGTTTATAGGATATTAATGAATTTATTTTTCACATAAAATTATATATTTTGATTGCTTGTTAGCTTTTAACAGTTGCTACAATAACTAACAAAATTAAATTTCTATAACAAAATTGTTTTTAAATGAAATGTTTTCACTCGAGGCAAAATATTTAATATATGATTTTACATTGTATATTTTTAAATCCCTCCGGTCATTTCTGAATAAAGGTTTTATGTTTTCAAAGTATAACTGCTTTTACTATAACAAATAACCACATGTTTTGATGTAATAAATCAAACACAACAAAAATAAAATAAGATTGAAAAAAAATGTAGACATTTTTAGTCACTATGATCATTTAATTGCATTTAGAATACCATATCTCATTATGTGTAATATATTAATATTATGTCAGTTGAACGAATCTTCATACATACATTGTTAACTTTAACAGTAAAATATAATATATCGATTATGAATATTATATGATATAAAAAAGGATTCTTATAGTGAAGTTGAATGTGTCAATTATACATATATATTTAAAACAAAATAAATGATAATTCCGAAAAAATACTTGTTTACCTGAATTGGTGGTTATTATATAGTTATAAAACAAATGTTTCAATTATTCTTTCGTTATAATAAATTCTACTATTGTATAACAAATTTTGTAAATTTAGTGTTTTATTATATTATATTATATAAGACAATTTATAGAATATTTTTTGTAAAATTATAGGTAATATAATTGTTACTAATATGTACATTAAACAAAGTAACGTATTTTTATATTTTTGGCACATAAATATAGTGATTATTTTTTTTTAGAATTTATGAAAACTACACTGAGTATTGAGTATTACATCATTTATTATTTTTACTACTACAATAAATGTCTTTTAAGAAAAAAGAAAAAAATCACTGTAAAACTAATGTATTCATTCCTTCAGTCTGAATCTACAAATCAACAAGTTCGTTCTGGATTATTTTTTTTTTTTTCATGAACGAGCTCTTATTTTTAAATAATTATTAGAAAAATGATTCTGAGTAAATCTTTTTGTGATTCTAAGTAAATCTTATTTTATTTTTTATAGCATGTACCTACGACGTTGATTAATTTAAAATTGTGTTCAATGTTCAAGAAAAAATATATTTTGTTTATAAATATTCGCTATTTAAAATAAATATAGTTTAAAGTAAAAATAAATTATTAGGAATGTAAATTAAAATTATTAACATAACAAAAATCTAATAAATTCAAATCTATGTAATGCCTTAATTCGACCAAAATTATACCAAGCATTTCTATAAAATATATAAAAAATAATAATAATAAGCATTGAATCAACATGATTATAATCATCTATTTTTTTTTTTATATGTATATAATTTCGTATTTTGCCTGACAATTACAAGAAATATGAAATAAAATTACATATTTTAAGTTAATTACCATAAATTCATAAAAGTCGATTCTATCTTTTACAATAATTAGGTTCTCGAGATTCCAAGAAGTAATTTAATTTTTTTTTTATATATAAAGTGGTAGAAGTACCTATTATAATAAAATATCGGAATATTATTATGTATTACGTACAAGTTATACATAACTTATATTATGCGTAGTAGATATTGATTTTGTAACGATGAGTTGTGGATAGTGCTCTTTTTTGTAATGATTCAAAAGTTTTATTATGAACATACCCTTTCGTTTGATTGTAAATTACTAATTAGATTTGTCGTGTAATTCTTAATTAATCACATTAAGTTTTTCATAAATTTATATAAGATTTTAAAACAAAATTAAAAGAATAAAACATATTTATGCAAGATACTTTTGAATACAATTTAATATTATTTACTTTTATTGTTTATAACATTTTAATTATAACTCAAGCAATACAATTATACTAGATTACTAAAAACTTAAATTCAGTCCAATTATGTTATACCTACAATAGTGGTGCACTAAATATCTGAATAATTATACCTATAGAATATTTTGGAATTTCAATTGTAGAATATAAATATAAATATAAGCTAAAAATTAGATCGAAATATCAATTGTATTACCGTGTATATAAATCAAACTAATGACCGGATATTTAGCTTGTTTGGAATTTACCTACAAGAAATTATGTATAATCTATACCAGATCAAGGTTCCTTATTCCCCTATAGTTAAATAATAATATAGTTATAAGGAACTAATATCTTGGTTTCCAATAACTTGGGCTAAATTAAATTTAACGATGATCAGAACGTACTACAGTTAATTAAACTTCAGATAATTATAATATTTTTTTTAGTGGTTTTTAAATAGCTTTTGAAACTTGTTGTATCCATAGTTATCATTATACACGACAAAATATGTCACATGCGCTAACTGTTTTGTGGCTTTGGTAATAATTTTTCTAATTATTACAAAATAATAATCATTATAAATATATATATGTATATATTTAAAAAATTATTTTACTGAGTGTTAATTTGCTTCTGTTATAAATTTTATTCCGTTTATACCTACCCACATATCTATAACCATTTAAATAAAAATTTATTGTTTGTTTTGCTTATGAGTTTTCAGAATTGCTAAATTCTTTTGCTTTCTAAATAAAACTCAATAAATCGTTTGAAACTGATATAGCCTATATATTATGGGGATACATTTACGATATCGGTAGTCGAATATTTTTCAAAGCTCTTCTAATTATAAAAATAAAAGCCTTATACTAAAAAGGAAACACAAAATATTGATTGAATATTGAAAACTATCAGAATATTAATACATTTAGTTTTCACCAGTTAAACCAGTAAAAAACTTAAAACAAATTAAGGTAGAAAAAAAATAGATATAAATATTAATTGACATTACTTAACGAAAATATAATTATATTTACATAGAGTTAATTACAGCTTAATAATTTCAGAGATATAATAATATCATAGTTTCTAACCATGAATATAATAATTATATGAATATTATATATTAAAATCCGTAGGTGATTTCGTGTGTCTATTATGTTTTATAATCATAAAAGAAAATAGTTTTGTTTTAATCAAATATGATATACTTAGCTGATGTTATATTTTCTTACTGTGTGTGAAAATAATATGTGAAATTGGTGTGTAATAGTGTGTTTGTAAAAAAAAAAAAAAACTATTGTATTATACTATTATCTTATTATCCAAAAGTCAAACTTCACTACTTCAGTTCATACTTTACTAGCACCCACGTCATACATGTACTTAATAATTTAAATTACATAAAAATACGCTTTGTAAGAACTGAGTTATATTAACTATTTGTTGAAAGCTAATAACAAAAAAAATAAATAAATAAATAGTAATAAAATAAAGTTTAACTTTTCCGAAAACAATAAAATGGTTTATAGAGCATGTGTGGTCTTTAGAAATTAAAAGGCGTAACTGGATTTTTAAGTTATTGCTCATAAAATGTCGAGAAACATTTTAGATTTGGAAAACCTTTTCAAGATATTTCACTCCTTTTATGACATTTATTGTATTATATACAAAAAATAATTGTTTTAAATTATTTTTCCAGATCAGCAATTTTGATACATTTTATAAATACTAAAAAATATAAAATTGAAACAAAATCGTAAGAATATATTAATTTTATCATTATAGGCTATGAAGATATATTGTTGCTCTACAAAAAAAAAAAGGAACGATTAACCAACTATTCTCTTAAACTATAAGATAGTAATATAGTGCAAGACTAATCAGAACGTAAAGGTAAAAATATGTACTTAACTCTACATTGTTGAGTTATATTTCAATTGAAAATGGACAAAAATTTAGTTTTTTTAGAATAGCTTTTAAGTGTCAAACAGGTAGTAGAAATAAACAAAATATAAACCCTTCACTTTCAATCTAGATAACGGACTATACTACCTAGCTATACTAGCTATATAGCCCCTAGCTGTCGTCGAATTGTACAACTGTAGACTTTAGGTACGATAACAGAGTAGAAAACAATGAAGTACAAAAAAAAATATATATAACTGATTTATATTATGCAACAAATATAAATGACAAGTTTACTCTAAACAGCACTCCCTCTGTTCAAAAAATAGACAAAAAAAAAGATCAACACATACTAACATATTTTTCCATTCATTTGAATTCTCACTTATCTCAATCGAAAAAAAAAATAAACAAATAAAATATGATAGTATTTTTAATATCAAGCAATTTGCTAAACCGATTTTAAGGAAATTTCCAGTGTTTTTTTTTTTTTATCTTTGTTGCCCAGAGAATGGCAAGCGCTTGATAATATTCTCGATCGCACCGTTTGCGACTTCAAAATTAAAGTCCTGCAATAGTACATGGAATTCATGTATCCGACAGATGCGCTGTACTCAATGGACGGGTTTTCAATAGAAAGCCTATTTGTCTGGAATCTCTTTTAACATTCGGTTTCCGTCACATTTTTTTTCAAAACTGTCTGCTTTAATTCAGTTCACGTCGATGGATTTATTTTATATTTTCATCGGTTTATTACCGATAACGAAAAAGCCTTCTCGTACAACATGCCATTACGTTTTTTTTTTAAGCTTAACTTTTACAGGTGTAACTTTTTTGAATATGGCTCCATACACGTTCCGTTACATTAAATATGCTCATAAAAACATGGTGAATATAAACCGAAATTCGTGATATAATATATATATTATGTACGTGTACACGTACAGTATAGAATGATAGTATTAACATAATATTGGAACGAGACAGGCGGGTATTGATTTATACTCGCTAAAATTTCCAAACCACGGATCGGTAGTGGTTTGTAATGAGTGGAATAATAACGCTGTAAAAGTTTATGATTTTATAAACAAGGCGCGTACGATAAATAATACGGGTGCTGTGAAAAAAAAATAACTAGAACTATTCATGCCATAAACATATTATAGGTAACCTAACCCCTCTATATTATAGATAATTTTTGGTAATCATTACCATAGATATATTTAAATAATGTCGTTATATTCAGAAAAAAATATTTTTTTATAATAATGTATGCATTTTTTCACTTGTTAACTTTATACAGAGTTAATATGCATCTAGAATTAATATTGCATCGAGGAATTTGAAATATTTGGTAGACAAACTATCGTAACACTAGCTGTATTATTCTAAAAATTTACAGAACCATACAATTGAATGAGTCTCATTTTAATGTGAACTACATTTTTTTAGTCATCCTACTTTATGCGATCCATAAAATATATAGAACACATAATACATATTATACTTCTATCGCCTAACTATTTCGATATATTTAGAACGAAAACATGGTTAATAAAGCTTTCAATTTCGCTAAATTATCAGAAATTGATTGATTTATTTATTATTAGTACACATTCATACATTTATTCGTCAATAATATTTCAAAAATATAAGTTAAAAATCTAAAAAACCAAAAAAAAATTTTCATAATTTTCTTCACCCGTTTGTATTCGTTTTTGTGGTTAGATTAGTGTAATATGACTGTAATATGAAGATTTGTTATAAAGGTTACTCAATATTTTCTCGACTGGTAGATAAATAATTATATTGCTATTAAAATGACGTGTTGCCAGTTTTTGTCCCCCACTATAGCTTATCTTAACATAATAGAGCTAGCTAAAAGTGCCGTATAGGCGAAAACCTATAGATACATAATATGTTATTAAAGAACGTACTCTTTATCTGTATCGTTACATCAGCAACGAGCGCTCCTCAACGCATTATTCAGATTTAACGGCAGTGGCAGACACTGACTTACTATATGTATTAAGTTTTAATTATTAACGTTATCTACCAACAACGGACGTGAATACGTGATAAAGTCGCTTGGGTATTAAGCACAGTTGACGATATATGTCAATCATTCTGCAGAGGTGTCTAGCTGGTAAGATACAAGAGCAGCTGTCAAAACCTGTACAACTATGCTAGTTTTGAATATATACTTAAATTATCGTTTTTTTTTTTTTTTTTAATATTTATACAAAATACAAAGCAATAAATGTCCATACAAATGTTTAAATCATTAATCCAATTTACTTAAGAATGTGTAAAATTATATTGATCATTTTTATTCCTTTATAAAAGATTTAGTGTGTATAGAACAATAGATTATTATTATTATTTATTGTTCATGGGAATTTTTGAAACAATAAACAGTAAATTTGCCTATGTGTTGTCAAAAGCGCAATGGTAAAAATCCATTAGCTAAATTAATACATTATCTATGCAAAATCTTTAGCTATCATAAAATAATATAATAATTCATATTTTACAATGTTATACATTTTATCATTTGAATTTTTTTCATAGAAATTAGAGTTAATGTTTTGATGGATTTCAGCTTAGTTTAGTTAAATTGTTTGATTAGTTTTACTAATTACTAACTTATAGCTTAATGTAAATTTTGATTTGATTACGGTGAAAGCTTAAAAGCTTTAGAATTTTAAAACAAAAATATAATAACTTTACTAGCTTTCTGCAGTGTCATAGTATTTTATAGTACTTTTGAACAGTTAGTTTTAGAGTGCGGTTCAGTGGTTTAGGATCAACAAAAAGTTATTTCGATTAATAAACTGGAGAGAATCCAAAAGGCAGTCTTTACATTTTTGGTGACCTTAAAAAATTAGGTCAGGTTGTCAAATTTTATTTATTACTGTCTTATTATATATTAATATATTATATTCACAGTATTGTCATACGAGTACAATATGTTATTACAACTAGTAGTATAGTTATCAGCTGCATTGTTTATAGGTATTATTAAAAGTTAAACTATACTTAATTATTTTTAATTATTTTAATGCTCCAATACTTTCAATGATAAATTAATAATACATTTAAAACGTTTTAACAGTTTATTTTACATGATATTTATTTAAAAAAAGATAAATAATAATTGAATTAGATCATGGTTACTTTCAACTTTAAATTAATCTGAAAATGTTTTCTAATACATATTATAACAAGTATGAATATAATGAGCATATTAGTTTATTGTTCTAAATCATGTAGAATTGTATTATAAATTAGTTTTCATAACATATCTTTATTAATAAATTATTTTTACGGCACAATTATATCACTAAAAGTTCCTATTTGACTTCTAAACAAATACATGGATTTGTTAATATATATAATGTGGGTAGCTAATATTTATCTTCATGTTCAATATGATTTTAACAGGGTAGAGTGTAGGAAATAAATGTAATTAACTTTGGACATAATGTAAAATTCATATTCAGCATTACTATATAGCATATTAATAGTTAGCAGCAATTCTGCGAAACCCATTATTTTAAATACATGCATTTCGTCATTAATGCTTTCAGAAGGTGTAGGAACCTGAAACGAATTGAAGTATTGAATAGGTAACAAATTTAGCTATAAGTTTTTTTTTTACTCAAGACTAAATAAAATGTTTAATTTTACATAATATCCATTTTTTCTTTTAAATTATTAAAATAGATATTTATATTGATATGTTAAACATTTAACTATTTATACGATTTGCTTTTATCACAAAAAAAAAAAAAAAAAAACAACAACAACAATTACAAAAATCAAAATAATTTAATTTACCATAAATATTTTTAATACATTTGTTATTTTAAAATATAAAATAATATTAAATATGATACATTTATGACTAGTACTATGTTTAAAAAATTGTAAAAATAATAAAATATTAAGAGAATGACACTTTGTGAGATCAGCATAGGTATAAGACAATGTTATGGTAATAACTTACTAAACCATCAAATATCCCCGTAGTTTTTTTTTAGATAATACATTATAGATAATAAATTTAAATATCGAAAAAAGATATCGAGTATGGATATCGTTATCATATCTAGTTCATATTTTGATTACACGAATTATAATTCTTAAAATAGCTCTAATATTCAATAATTCTATAAAAACTACAGTTAAAATTTGAAACAAAAGTATTTAAATATTGTATAGTAACCTACTCATTTACTGTAATATATTGTATTACGTGTGTGTATAAATATAAGACAGGTATAACAAATTTGCATGCAATTTATAACATTTTTATTTGATACGATCAGTATCCTCAAAATAATATATTATTGGGTTTTTTTTTTTTTTAGATATCGTAGTGGTGGCATATTAATCGTTTGAACTATTATCCATACGCATGGTGAAATATTCATGTCATATTGAGGGTATTCACATGTACGGGTGAGGGTTATTTTTTTATAGATCATATCTATTATATTATACAGATCGAATACAACAGAGTGGTATACATATATCATATATAACGATGAAACGAAATGACAGCGTTTTCCTTCAACAACCTTTTTCATGTCTGCATCGATTTTAAAAGAGGCTGTTAAGTAAATGTCACTCGGGGATGTCGCCATCGGTAGACACACATTTGTTGATGGAAATGGGAGAGGGTGTCCGATTTCCGCTCGTTTAGACCGGAGTCCCAGTAAATTAAACTTTCACTTGCGAATCAACATTGATAGTGCAGTCTGCAGTTTTTTGTACAAAAACATATAAAAATACAAAAATCGGAGTTGGCGTGTTTTATTTATTTATTTATTTTTTTTTTAGGGTGTAGATAATAAATATTATGATTCATAGGCCCATGAGAGATGTTTGTCAATCTACCTACCCCTATCCTCATACACTTCCTGGAAAACGCTACATCACTACATATTTTATACGCTTGTTGAAATTTTATATGTATATATAATGGTTTCATACTTATTATTAAATTCCATGGGTGATCAACTTTCGGTTTGTGGGGTATGTAAAGCAAGCTATTTTCAAAGTTAGATATAGCTCACGTCTTATTTATTAAATCAAAATGTACTATTATTATTATAAATTTTAATTTTTTTTAGTATGTATGTATAAATGTATTAAAAAAGTATTAAGGGTTGTTCTTACAATGTCCGGTTAAATTTTACGGACACTGAACCAGTGGAATTCTGCCAGTAATAAAATCTGTTATCAGTCGGTTAGCGTTAACCAACACTTTACCGGACATTGTAAGAATGGCCCTAAATTAAATGATGTACTCATAAATATTTTGGCTCTTGGTATCATACTATCTATGGTATCATATTTTATTTATGTGTCTCGTGAAAATAATCATGTTTGCCCCCTCGATTATATTATTATCTAAGCAAATATTAAATTCAACTATACAATTAAATATTAATAAAAAATTCTATGAATGTTTGACGTAGAGATTAAAAAATATTTTTAAATTTGTTTTTATATTCATTAAACTATTAACTAATAAGTAAACGTAATAGTAATCCAGTCTTTGATTTCCAACTCCACCTAATTTCCAATCTTAGCTAGGATCTTGTTTATACAAAAACCGTTGTCAACACGTTTTAAGAAAACGAACCAAGTTATAGTTAAAAGTTAAACGTCAGTAGACAATAATGTTATTTATTTTTTAAAGTTTCATTTTAATAAGTACCTCCTTACTTTTAAATATTATAATTGTACGTATTTTTTATGTGGGGGTAAAATAATTTTAAAAAGAAATTGGAATAGATTTATAAAAACTATTTTCCTCTATAAATATACCACTGCTACAAATTGACATAATTATAGATGCCATAAGAAATATACTAATAATGTTCAAGTTCATATTTTTTCTGTTTGGCTACATGGCGTGGTCCATTTATTTTGAAACTAACAAATAACTCCATCATCGATCCTTTTAATTTACTTTTTTATCTACATTTGCTACTTCTAATCGTGAAAAATATTTGGCCATATTCTCTCTCCATTGTTTCTTTAGATTATCCTTATCGGCGATTTTCCACCTTATTACGAACACAATGGAACCTTATGATCTCTATTTATGATCAAATCAGCTTAGTTGACAATTCATGAGAAAAACAACTATATTCGTTTGATCATTCAGGTCTTCTATTTTTCGTGTTATCCTAATCTCCTGTTGTACTTAGGAGTTTCATTTTGGTCGAAATACCTACTAACAATATTTCGTTCGAATGTAGTTAATTCTATTTATCTGTCGTTGTTGTTGCTCATGCACTACGTGTATATACGGATGCAAAAGTGTAATACATTTAATATAATATATATATATATATACTATCAAGTCGTAAATTAAAATAGTAAGACATAATATTAAATTACGTGGTTAAGTATACAATGTACATGACATTTGATAGTACATTAATATAATATTATACAAAGATTTCAATTAGATTACGTTTCAAATTGATATAATTACTAATACAGTAAACAAAATGGACGAACGATGTCCCACATAAATTGTATTCGAATTAAAACTAGAATATTTCATTTAGCCGTATGATAGTAGTGAGATGGAAAGTACAATATGTTTAATATGTAGTGTATACCTAATACCAATTATATTCATTGCTTAACATGTTTTATTACTGCATACCTAGTTATTAAGCAATATTATACGAGTAAGCGATGGTCAAACGTTCCACCTCATCATGTCGTTTATTTATTTATTTTATTTTTTAAATAAAATTAATATCGGAATTTAAAATCCATCAGTGACCACTTACCACATCTACCTTTTACACTGTACTAAAAATGTGTACATAGTATATGGCGAATGGTCAGAATCCTGAAAATTTCTTAGGTTAAAATATCTTCCAATCTCCCACAAAATATTTTGAAAATATCTTTGGTCTTACACTACTAAATACCTAACTATGTAATAGTTAATAAACATTGTCTTAATTCTTTTGTTTTTATTTACATTTTTTTTTTTGTACCAAATTATTATTTATAAAATATTTTAAATCATTGTGGAATTTCATTACACGTATTATATTTGATTCGATTAAAATACAACAATTTTAATATGCGTTTTATATAAGTGTACTTTAATTCCGTCCCATGAATAAAATAGACATGTATATAATATTATCAGTTATTATAGGGAACATACATTTAATACTGTTATTAACACTAATATCATGATTAGCTTGCGTTTATACAGTAATAATATATTATGGAGTTTATTTGTATCTTTTGGCTGTTTAAAAATTCGTAGATATAAAAATGTTTTTTCATGTACAACAACGCTGTACACTGATTATATAATTTGTTCATGTACAGTTATTTTGTCTCTTATAGGCACTCGTTTATAATAACTAATATTATATTATAAGTAGTAACAAGTTAATAGATATTTCAATTCTTAAATTGCTTTTATCAAATTACTGATAGTTTTAATGTAATACTAATATTACACACAGTGAAATGGAAAACTGAAAACTGTTTGGATCCAAGACCACAAAATAATAATAATAATAATAATAATAGCTATGATGTGATAGGACATGTTAGATATTATGTTGAAGTGTTTACAAAATCCTATTGAAATAATTACTTTGTCTCTTTGTGAAATATGGTTTGAACGTGTCTGTAGTTTTATATTATATTACACATCTATCATGTATAATACAATTATTAAAAACGGCTTTAAACTCACTACATTTGTCAAGTTTTACAATGTCGTTATTGTTGAAAAACAAATATCAAGTTATTATTATATCAGAGGTTTTTGTCTTCATTTAAATGTTATATTTTTAATATAAATTAAACAAATAATAGATATATAATATTATATAATTTATACAAATGAAACGTATATGTATGTATAGTGTATACATATATCTATGTTAGAATATTGAAAAAAATTTAAATTAATAAAACAAAAGTATGAAACATATATATTATATAAGTCTCGTTATAATGACGCTTACAAAACTAATCACTGTTAAATGATTTCGCCTAATTTAGGTTGTAAGTATAAATTTAAGTTATTTTGCCATTTATTTTGTACCAACAAAATCACATTGTTATTATATCTAATAAATACAATAACCAAAATTGCACAGAAGCACAGAAAATTGCCAACATAAAAACCATATTTATAAATTAAATTATAATATGTTTGTAAGATAACATTTTTATTTACATTTCATACAAACATTTCAAATAATATTCACTTTTCTTAGAATTTTATGCTAGAATCAATTATCATTTTGTTTATAATACTATAGTATTAAACAGTATGACTGAATATTTTATAAAGAAGTGAAATAATTAAAAAATAATTTGAAAGCAAAATTAAAAATGGTTAGACTAGATACAAATATGTTAAGCCACTACATGGTTGTTAATCTAACATGGGTAGTAATTTTACCTTAAGCGGTTAAATAAGCTGTATTTTATTGAAAATGTTAAATGACCTCTCCGTTAAATAAAATTTGATTACAATACAAAGAGTGAAATAAATACGATTTATGAGATTCATAAATTTGATTAACACGATGTAAATACTTTATGGATTACGTAGGATTTATATAAAAAAAAAAAAAATAATAAAAATAATAATCTTAGACTTATTGATCTAAAATAACAAAATGTTGTTCTATATCTAAATGCTTTATGTTCATCAGTAGGTTTAAAAATATCAAACTACCTACATTAATTAATGAACATTTTAATTTATTAAAAATGTTAAAATAAACTGATTTCAAACAGTTTGTTGTAACATTTTGATACAATATATATATTAATATATTATATATACATAATACATAAATTATTTAAAAAAAAAAAAACATATAGCTAGAAAATATTGTAGGGAAAATCTCAAAAAGTATGTTTTTAAGAAAAACCTGTTTCTATATAAATCAATATAGCTTTCTTGTTTTTTCAAGTTTCTAAAATTACATCTTTTATAAAAAACTTAATGAAAAAATAATAATAATAATAATAAACATAATAGGTATATGGTTGTAGTGAGGTATTCGTGCATTGTATAGTATGAACTAAATTATTAAAGTAAAAAATATAAAATGTAATTTTTCAACTTGAAATTACGTTAGATAAAATTATTATGGTACATAATGTAACACAAAGATAAACATGTTTTAAGTTTTTTTTTATTTATTAAATATTTCTCTATGTGTGAATAACAAAATAATATTACAATATATTATTATCGATGGAGATATTATGTAAAAGAATATTATCAACGATTATATTGGAGCTTATTATTATTATTATTTTAAAAACTTTATTTACAATCTATACAAAAAGTACAAATATTCGTTTTAAACAAAAAATATAATTTTTGATCTCTGTGAGTTACACTATAATATTTTAGCACAGCAACAAAGGTTATTCAAGGTTATTTTGCCTTGTACATATATTTGATTTATTCAAGTGTATAAATATATATAACACCAAACCAACTTTTTTTTAGTCATTTTAACTTAAAAGATAGCAGGTGGACAAATCCCTCGTAAAAAAAATGTAGGAAAGTGGATACTGCTCAGCTGTACATTAAGTGTCAAATGGGTCACTATTATGGGAGTGTTAAATTTGAATTCAATGATATATCATTGTATGCAAAAAAGGATCCTGAGCGGAAACAGTCTGTCAGTCTATAATATCACTAAATAAATTTTCTTGTTATGTTTTTTTTTTTTAATATATATAATATATAGCCATTAGTCATTTTTTTTTTTTGCATTATGGTAGTGATATACATTTTTCTTGGATTATGTAGTATTTAGTTACTATGATAATATACATTTATACTAAACTATAAGCATTTACAATTCGAAATTTAATTTAAGTTTTTTGTAAATAAATTAAAACGAAAAAAATTGATTCATACCTAATATAAATTATTATATTTTATTGTTTGAAATAAGTAACTTTTGTCAAATTTAAAATTAAAATGTCTAAAAAAATTGTCTATATTTTTTTTTTTTAGATTTTATCGTTTAAGTATAACCTATTTATGGTTTCTTATAAATAATTGTATTACATTTTAAAAACTTAAATATAAAAAAAAAATTGTTTATGCAGCATGCCTATAAATAGTTAAATAGCTCACAAAGATTAAATTGATTTTTTATACAAGTAAAAAAAAAATATTAAAAATCAAGTATTCAATTTTCAAACTTTAAGTATACATTTTTTTATATTTATATTTCTATCCACAAAGTTAATTTATCAAAAAAGGTTGAAATATTTTGAAATTATACCTACCGTAATAATAATATATAGTAAATTATAATATACATTTTTGTGAAAAGTCTTTGTGGTAAATTGTTTTTAATTTATTTTAAAATAAAGAATCAATTTAGTAAAGATTTCAATTTTCCTTAATTTTATTATTTAGTTTTTCCCATAATATAAAAAATAAGAACTAAGAATGTTACTCTCTAAAATAAAAACTAGAGCTAATTTGTACTAAAACCAAGATATATGTAGAAAATCCAAAAATTTTAATGAAAACTTATTGTGTACTCGTGTACTCGTTTGTATATTAAAAAAAAATATACATCATTGTAAAATGAACACATTCATCGCTCGACTTAGAATAAAAAAAATAGAATATTTCGAATAACATAAAAATTGAATTGTATTAACTTTGGAAAATAATTATAAAATAAAAATAAAATTTAATAAATACCTAGGTACCTATTCCATATTTGTGTATACTGTATAGTGTATGTTATATTATGTTGTTGTAATATACAACATTGTATTTGTGTATAATGTTAATTTGTTAAATATAATCTTTCTCTAACTTATAGATTATGTATTATAGATTTAACTTTCAACAATGTTGGCTTTATGAGCATATTTTCAGTTATATGTTATTAACTGTATTAATTATCAGTTTTATTTAGGAAAATATCATATTTTTTTTTTTTTTTGTAATACTTAGGTTTTTATTATGAACACATTTTTTCAGTCACAACAATGCTGTCAGTTTTTACTCATTTTCTTGAAATAATTGTTATTGATAGATAACTGAATGAAAACTAAAATATGGCAAAAACTAACTGTGAAAATAATACACTGTGGGTATCTGACTTATGTTTCAAGTATGTCTTTACTCCTTATGTTAATATTTTTAACTTATAGAAATGTGTTCACCAAAATATTCGTTGTTGATGAAAACGGAGAACCATTAAAGACTAAAAATTAATCATTATTCATACCCTTGAAATGAGTGATTAAACGGATATTAAAGATTCGGATGGAATATCACCCATTTGGTTCTTAAATGAAAGCGTCATAATCATGAAAATATAATGTAGGCGGCCTGGAGGCTGCCACAATATTGTTTAACGATAAAAAGTCATCTATCGCCTCTCCCAATTACTGAATCGATCGCATCAACACCTCATGCATATAAATGTCAAAATACTATACCAGTCCATAGTTCATATTAAACACATAATACATTGTAATCTCAGTTTTATAAAGTTTTCCCCACTCGTTTAATTTTAGTATAGTCAGCAAGAGTATTTTTTTTTCTTTTTAGAAATTAGAGTTGGATACAACGTCAAACACACGTCTTCCCTACTCAAATAAATGCCCCTTTACTTAACACTTTTACCACCCGTCTAAAACCACGCTAGCATCACGAAAAGGCACCATTAGTTTAAGCCGATACGGACTATAATGGGTTGTGTATAAATCCACGCCAAACGGTAGTAATATATAGAATGCGACGATGCTTAATAATGATTATTAAGACATTTATTATCATTAATGTATGAAATTTCTGATCTATAAAATATATTTTGAGAGTTTTTTCAATGACAATATTTTATAATCCTGGTATTCACTTCTAAATAAAAGACAAGGTAGAAAAAACGACAGAACATGTTTACTGTAGAATTTAATAAAAATCTATTCGAACGGATTGACAATAATAATATATTATCATACTTATTTTTCACTTATTATTATTTTATTTTAATTATAATTTTAATTGAACTATTATTACATGTTTTAATGAGAAACAAATAGCTAACCATAGAGAAATCAATGTACATGATGCACAAGCAATTAAAAAGTAAAAATATAAAATTAAAAATATTTTTCTCCAAGTATCAGTATGAACGAAACAATTAATTTTTAAAAAATATAATAATAATAGGTGATACAATTAGTTTTTCATTTTGTTTTACTTAGTTTTATAATATATAATATTCTCTATATTATATTATAGACACCAAGTTAACAATTTTTTATTGTATTACCAATATTATTTTTATATTTTTATTTATTGTTTTAATATCAAGCTCAAGATATATCTAAATTATTATTTGATTGGGAAATTTAATTTCTCACAGGGAATTATATTATGTACAAAACGAATTTTATTTTGTATCAATATTACTCTTATAATCATATGCTTCACTTAAATATTGATTTACTATCATACAAAATATATAGTGTTAAATAATGAGTGTAGTTTTTTAATGATAATAAAAAATATGAATACATATTGTAAAATATAATCATTACCGTATATAATATACAGTGAAATCAGTAAAGTGTGCTCACGAAAATATATCATTTTCAATTGTTCACGCGTAGAAAAATGATTTTAAATATAGATTGATTCTAAAATTGTCAAATATTATTTGCATAGCATAAACAGTTATTGTAGGGGTTAAGCAATATTACTATACTACCTACTCAATAGTATAGTTAATTTATAAAAACACTTATTTAAATAAAAAAAATAAGTACTTTATGTACATTATGAGTAATATGGAATATAGCTTTCTTATGGAAATAATAAAAAAAAATATTTAAATATTCTTAGAGAGCGTTACACTTATATTGCTATTGACAATGGTGTTCAAAGTGTATAAGCTTAAGTGTATTACTTCTTCAACAAAATAATTTATATTTTTCTTCAAAATAAGGACGTAGTAAATGAGTAAATTATTGAAAAACAGTCATTTGTTTGTGAATAATTACAAACACGAACTTCAAACAAATTTAAATCGATATCATGTCTAAAATATCATTAGTAATAGTAGTTGTATATTCATTGTATACATAATATATGCATACGTAGTTACACCTGGTTTAAATAACTAATAAGTACCTAGCCGCCCAACTGTGTATCTACGGATGAGTTTATCGTGAGCGCACAGCTGATTTGTATCGTACATAGTTAATAACGTTTATAAAATAAAATAAAAGAAACTCGTTAAAACGCAATGAAGGATAACGTAAATCTTCGTCGTCTGATAGTCAGTCGTGTTTTGCGTTTAAACCGCGTAAGCATGCGTATAAAAAACGAATATTTCAAATTGATTTTTCGTATTTCCGATAATTCCGACGACACGACGATATGACGTTATAGACTGCACCGATATTTTGTATACGTATAATATAATAATATAGTGTTCTGAACGCATAAAATATTACGTTTGATTATCAATAAACGCGTTTTTTTTTTTTTATTATTTTACGGTGGATTTGTATGCGTCCATATCGCAACGCCGTGTAATGGAAAAGTAATGGAAATCGGACGTGTCGACGTACTGTACAATATTATCTTATCGTTTGTTCGAGCCACTTCTTTCCACGTACATACTGTATCATTTATATTATAGCGAACGAATTAAACTCGGGCCAATTGATCTGGCCGATTCAGATTAATTGGCTTCTGGGACATCCCCGAAACACCGTAATAACCGGCGGCAATTACACGGTCGCATTACTGATATTGTCGAAACTATACACATACCTACCGCCCACAGTGTGTATACATTGTTCTCGTTTCGTGTGCGCAATTACCGAGCCAAACTATGCATATATATACGCATGACGTTTTGTAATGGCTAAACGATATTATAATTTGCTCAGATTTGTTGGCCATAGTATCACGTTAAATTTATCGTTCTATAACCGATTCACCGAACGTGCCTATACCGCCATTGTATACCCGAGTATCATTTGGGTACCTATTCCTGAATTTATCTAAATAATGAATTTTTGGTATTTTTAAGTATAAATATACACCTTAAAATCGAGTAAATACTACATTATCATGTAGCAATACTTTTATTTATTTATTTATTTATTTATTATTATTATTATATATATAAATATATATTATGTGTGTGTATAATATTTATGAATTCAAATTTAAAGTCAACAAATTGTTACTAAATTATTAAACTTTATGTATTAAGGTAAATTAAGTATGATTGATTAAACAAAATTATAGAACTTATGATGATCTGAAAACAATAGAACGTGTAGTTTATTAATAATCAATACTAATCTATTAGTATGTTATAACTCGTAAAAGTTAAGAGATAAAAATCAATAACAATTATATTATGAAGGACATTATAAATTTATAACTAGTAAATTACATTAAATTTACATCAACACATTCAAATATAATAAAATAATATAACTGCAAACATTTTATTCATGTTTTTATGAATTTTAACAAGTATGATATTTATTTATTTTTGGGACGGCTGAGATATTACAATATTAAATTGGTATATGGATTTTTAGGTTTTGATTTATTATTCATCGAATGTAAGTAGATGATACTTTTATTCGTCCTTATTCTTGACCATTGTAATGTTTGCTTTTTCTTCTCGTCTGCTAAACTCGACATTGTTGTAGGTGGTTAGTTTATTTTTATCACATAACAAATATGGTTTGATTTGACAAACCTTATTTGTCATTATATAGTTTGAGAAATTTTTATGAACCCTATTTTGTCATGTTCCAGTTTAGTAACGATGTGTTTATTTTGAGGTTTCACACGTTTGTTGTAGCTTCTTATTGCCTATTATTTGTCAGAGTTTTTTCAAACTCTATGAGCAATATATTTTTCAAATTGTATAAGATATATTTTATTTTAAAACTGTATTATCTGTATAGCATACAAGGTCCATTAAATCATTGTATATTTTTTTTTGCAAATCAGTTTTTAGTATATGGAAAACATTTATATATCTATTTTAAATTATTATATCGTAAAAATTTAAAATAAAATAATTAAATGAAAATATTTAAGTAGTTATATTTGAAATAATTAATGTACTTAATTTTAAATACGGTATATAAAAACGGATCAAAATAGTATTAGTTCTGTGTAATTTGTGTAAATAATAGATGACGAAAACGTCAGAAATTCAACATAAAAATTACTGTATAGTAAAATAATATATTATGAAGGAAATAGAAATTAAGTTCTATATTTTATGATAACATACATTTTAAATGAATAATCAAATAAAAATTCTTGAATATTTTTTCCTCAACCACATTAAAATCTGATAATTCTGAAATTATTTTGATTATTATAATCTGGATAATATTATAATGTTATAGTTATTGATTTTCAAATGATTAATAAATTTAGGGGAGTTAATATAAAAAAGTGAGCAAGTAGGTAACTAATCTATTGTATAATAGATGTCGAGTTTATATCGTTATTGATTGGACTAATTGTAATGGATGTGTTCAATTTGAATTTAATGATAAACCTATAGTGTTATGTAAAAAAAAATAATAATGATTTTGAGTACAGACACCTAATTTCTTGCAACTGTGATTACTTAATAGTTATTTTAATAATAATATAAATATTTTAATACATTTTCATATCATCTTAATAAATACTGAAAATGTCTTCTTTTGAATCACTAAAATACAAACTAGATTTAATATGGCACCAGAAATCTTCTTTAAAGTTGATGATCTGAGTATTTTAGTACTATAAAAAATGTCTACAGACTATAAAATATATAACACTCACCGTTGTAAAATCAATATATTCAACACTCCGCTCAGAATATAAAATTTGTATAGCATAAGAAAAATAATAATGACAACAATTCATGTGTAAATTGTAATTAATTATTTAAATAACCACTTGGATGTTTATTGAGAACATAATATCAATTATGATATTTTATTAAATACTTAAGTAATTATTGTAACTTATAGGTAATAAAATTAATAGTGGTTTCTAGTTACTATACATATTATTCTACAGTTAGAAGCATTTTATAATATTTTAATTTAAATATTACCTATTTTTATTATGTAACATAAAAATCTATTGTAATGATAACATTACTAACTGTATATTTAACATTAAATAAAACAATATTATAGTATAATTATTTGATAATATTATTGGATAAAGTGAAAATATTAAAAAAAAAAAAAATGCAATTTTAATGATATTTCTAATATTTCCTTTCAAAAACATAAATTATTTTTATGAGATTTGATATACGTACTTTTTTTGTAATTGTTTTAGCAAAGAAATAAAAAAAAAATGTCGTGTATCTAAAAAACGAATTTCTTTCTATTACTGATATATCTTCAAAGTCTAGTTATTTTAAAGAAATATTATTTATTCGAGTTGACTAAAAATCAAAAAAAAAAAAAAAAAGCTAAAATAATTGAATATTTTATATTATTGTAGTTTTGTTTACTAAATTCTCAAAAAAAAAAAAAAAAATAATTTAAGCAAATTATCTAAAAATATTAAAAAATGCGCTATTAAAAGTAATATAGGTACCTAGATAAATATATGAGCTTATTTATTTAAGACAAATAACAAATTAATAAATGAGATACAATATTAGAGTCTGAATAATACAGGGATGGCTGTATTGCTTTTAATAGAATATTTTTGTTTTCCTGTAGAAACTTTAAGCTGAAAAAAGCTTCATGCATGTATCACGTAATCCTATCTATCAATTTGAAATCGAATCCACGATAAATATGGCATATATAGATTTTCTTTAGTAGTTTTTTTTTATAGATTTTAACAAGACTGTGTTTACTCGATATATTTATTTATTTTTTTTTTAGTACCTATTGAATGTAATAACAAACTACAAGATATAAGATGAGTGAAGTAACACAAGGGACTCAAAACATAAATTTTGATAATTTATTGGTCTTTAAATAGGTATTTTAACATAATGAATATGTAACTTTTTGATTTTAATACACTTTACATTACTCGGTCATATTTTTTTTTTTTTGTGAAATTTCAGAATAATTCTCAATGTTCATAAATATCACAGAGAGTTATATTATTATTTTCTTTAAGTATACAATATACATACTACTTTAAATAAAATTGAAAAAACCATTAATTATAGATGATTTTCTAGCTCTTTAATTTGTTTTTTTATTTATAGTTCGAAAGAAAATAAAAAAGGTAGAAAGAAGAAAAACAATAAAATACGTAGACATTTTTTAGGGGAAACCAAAAGAACTTATTTTAAACTGTTTAAAAAACTTCACAGTTACCCAAAAACTTCCATACCCTACCTAAATAGTATCCATAACTCCGGTAATCCTCTATAATGTTTAAAATTCAATTGAAACATACTAACATCTTTTTTTAATCTGTACATTTTTAGGTAATTACAAATTGTACTTTCGGTTGATAAGTTCTGATGATTGCAACATAATAGTATATTTTAAAGCAGTAAATTGATAAGAAAATGTTTTCGATTTTATTAAAATCAACTCGTAGTTTTCATCATTATCGTAAACAATTTATTTTCTTTTGCATTCAATTTCTATGCTCACGATTTCAGTGTTTGACATACTATCTATAATTAAATCAATGTTGGGTAAACGAAAATGACATTAAATTAATAAACATTTGAAATTAATACAATTTAACGAAAATAGAAGGAATCAAACGATACATAAAAAATTAAAAACCAGGTGGTTAGGTTTGATCTACTATATAAAATAGTGGTCGAGTGTACTTCGTTATTCAGTATGTCACTATAATGAGTAATGGATGTGTTCAATTGAAATTCAATAAAAAAAAAAAAAAAATTCAGTGGAGCTGGTATAATATATATCTATTAAGGTACTTTATTACTCATGTATTATAAATTACATTATTATAATTTCTTTTTCTATTAATAGTAACATAGGTTGAGCTTAATTTTTCTAACAAAAATTATATACCTACATTATAATATAAATAAATATTTTTAACTTCAATGATGACGTACCTTAGAACGAAGTGAATGGGTTGACGGTATGGTTTTATACATAGCTTAAAATTATTTTAAATATTTTTAAAATATCATCATATAATATATTATTATATTATGTTTACATAATAATGTCTAAAATTCCTGTAAATATATTTTTTTTTAATTTTCACCTAAATAACTAAAATATTTTGCATATAAAATTTCGTTTAAATTAAAATAAAAATAATATCCTTTAAAAAATTTCCATATGTACTTTTTATATTTTTAAATTGTTATAAGAAAATTTACAAGGAACTTGAATTATTTAGTTCACTTTTTGATTAAATAACCTTAAAGTTGTTTATCGATGCTGACATAAAAAAAAAAAAAACTAGAATGTTATTTTAAAAATTTTCTAGTACTTTTATTCTCAAACAAAAATGATACCTATAATTTACACAAATCAATAAATTCGATAATCTCTATAAATAAAATATAATATTTTGATTATAATACTTTGGTATTAAATATATCTAATTATCTAATCGTTTTTCAGTAAACTAAAAAAAAAAAAAAAATAATAATATATTTAAGTTTCGTCCTCTTTTTTTTTTAATATTTTTTTTTATCTTTAACGCTCCACTTGGCATCTTTAAAATGAAAAAATTTATCTCAAATATAATAGTTAATAATTTATTTATGAAAACCATACATAGTTATTTTACGTATTAGATACTGAAGTTATGCTTTAGTATATAAAATTTCTTTATGAGTATCTAATAATTTATTCTAATAATATCTATTCAAAAGTAATTTATATTATACGGTAGAAACTAAAACTAAATATATACGTGTATTCAAAAAAAAAAAAAAATTACATTATAATTAATTTAGTTGAGTGATTAATATTATTTAAGTCTAATAATAAATCATTATTTTTATTCTATAGTGGGTTCAAAATAGAATCAGGTTTAATTTTCACTTTGATCTATAATACACTATAATGTACTAAAATACAATAATATATGATTCATAGAAAACTGTTTGATGTTTTCAATAACATTATACCTTGGAATTTCAAGAAATTATTGATTAATACAGTAAAAGTATTCTTTGTATTTTATTTTAAACATTTTGACTATACTATTATAATAATGTATTATTTTTTTTTTATTTACTTATGTTAAACAAAAATTAAGTAACATGTATGGCAATAACTTAACTGAGATAAAAAATTAATTCACTATTGATGTTAAAAAAAAAAATACACATAACTGTTATATTGAAATATAGTTTTTAAAGAATAACGGTATTACTACGTCTAAATCTCTGAAGGGTTTTTTTATATTATTAATACGATTTCTTTAAATTTACTGATAAATATTTTAAGTCAACTAAAAGCCTTTAAGTCGGACCAGAATCAAAAATAATCATTTGTAAGATTCATTTGGCAACCAAATTCAATTCATTGAAATAAAATCATAACATAATAAAGTAATTACTAGAACGTGGATTATAATAATGCTCTGAAAAAACAGAAAAAAGTACAATAAACGTTCAAAAAGATTAAAAATAATATTAGATATTATTCAAATATTATTTAAAAATATACATATAATATATATTATATTAACTCATACGTTTAAAGTGTTCTGTTTAATAATTGTTAATTGCAAATAATTTAATAATTTGATATTTAACGAACAATGCGGGAATGACAAATGATGTCTTGTTCTTGATTTAAATTGAATTGAAAATTATTATTTTTTTCACTACAAACGATGTAACAGTTTTTAATATCATAATTATTTTATTTTATAAATTTTTAAAAACGTGTATATAATAAAAAATAAAATGAATAAATTTATAAATGAAACACATGTTTCGTATTTCAATTTATAAATTGTGGAGACAAATTTTATGCTAGTTAAGTAACGATTCAGATAACTAAAAAAAAAAATAATGCTTTTTAAATTTAATTCCGTATATTATAGTAATAACGCACGAATATTATACACATATAGAGTTTATAACATCTGGCATATATACCTATTCTCTCTCGTCAAATTTATGAATACTTATTCGTTGTAAAAATGTTTAACGACTCGCAACCTTCATTGAACTCAATAAAATGGCCACGGAATAACCGTAGGAAAATGAAAAACTGAGCGACTAAATTTTCATGAAAAAGTAGTGACAATATTCTATAATTTAATTTCTGGTCGAGGAAAGGTAATATTACGATCGTAATTATTTTATTCAGTCAGCTAGAAGGGAACGTTAATACCACCGTTTTGGGAGTGCATTTGGTTAAATGGGGTTATTCACTAGGTACTGAAAACACGTCGTCAAGTTATTATTAATCTCGTAATTATTTTCAAAACGTTTTGCTGTCGGCTGCCTTTTTTTGTTTTTTTTTTACATCGACAACCATCGGGTTCACCTGCGAACGTGCGGTTCTCACCGAATAGTTTTGTAACGAGCATGATTATTAATCGTTCAGCGACCAACACAAATAATCCCTCGAGTCAAAACTTAAACAATTGGGAACGTTTTTGAGTAGAAACACTGCGGCCGTGTCGATGTGAGTAGCACTACTTAACTTTGGGTTGATATCGACTTAAACTGTATGTGTCACGCGCAAGATAAATGTAAGCTTGTCGGCATAATTTCAAAACTCTTGCTGGAGTAAATCACCGATTCCGAATGCCCATGATATAAACTTCACGTTTGAAATGGTTAAACCATTCGTTCTAAATATTCAAAACACATTAAAATATCTTAACACACCATGGGTCGTTACACTTATTTCGGTGTTATATATGTATACTTGTTTAGTTTACTAGTCGTGTCGTAATATTAGAGACAAAAGTGTAAATAAGATCTCTATAAACAAATGACAATGATTAATAGGTACTGAGCGATTCATTAAAAATGTGTATACATGATCAAGATACTAATTTAATTTTAGTTTATTTGCCTATCAATAAAATTAAAAATTGCTCTTATAATATATTCTAGAATATATATTAGTAAAGAAAAATCTACAAATTACCATTATTTTATTGGTACAGAGTTTTGTTTTAGTTTCTAAATTATATTTTATATTTATTAAAATTCGTATTCCAAAACCATAATTTAAAAAAAAAAATGATTATGTCCATGACAAATATAAATATATATCTATTAAAATTGTTTTAACGAAAGGGTATTTTATAGCTTAGCACGAATTTTACAATTTTGAAGACTATAACTTGATTATACAAAACATTTTCTTTTAAAACCATAAAAAAATATTACCTTAAAAATATAAGGTTATTATTCTATATAGATAGGGTTCATATTTATGTTATATATTATGTTCACATAGTCGAGTAAACCAAACGACACAAATTAAACGCGTTTACGTGTTTTTTCGGCATTCTTCGATTTACTTTAGTGGTAGTTTTTTTTTTTTTTTGAACCATGTGAAGGTTTTAGCAGTAAACCATACATTTATTGGTATATTTCACTCACATTTTTCGGATGCGGTCAAACATTAAACTTTTCAAATAACGTTTATATTGTCGTCGGTGCGAATTGAATCGGGTTTTTCTATTTCGATATTTCAAGTATTCCAAGTATTTTTAGAACTAACTTATTATTAGTTTTTCCTCGAAGCTTTTTACACGTTTGTAAATTTACTTTGTACTTTTAAAATGTATTAATTAATATAATATTATTATTTATATTAATTCATTTGAAATACATATTACAAAGTCAGAACACGTATGAAGACACGTGTATAAACATGTAATAATAATTTTTATTATAATTAATTATAATATTGTAATAGTATAGTATGTGTATAATACAATACTATTTATAGTTAGGTAATTTTACTGAATTTGACTTAATCAGGAACGTTTTTTGAATTGAAAACATATTTATTTAATATATTACATAAGTACACAGTGTATCGTATACAACGATACATTTTCAAAATGAATACTTAACCTCTCGATGAATGATACCATAAACTTTTCAACCAACAAACTAACATTAGAATTTTATGATCATATACTATATTTTTAATTACATACACAGTCTTCAAAGTTCAAATGCACTTAAGTAAATTAAAAAAATATACATAAACACACATATGTGATTAACAATAACCAATAAAAATATATAAAAGATTCAAATTCTTAAATAAAATATAGTAAATAGGTACTAATTAAATTAACATAAATTCATTTTCATAATGTATTATGATATTTCAAACCCTAGAAATCATTCATAAATTTACATAATATTATGTAGACAATTAACCAAAAACACAATGGTATACCAAAAGTATTATATTGTGATTCACGATCCACTAAATTCGAATAATTGGAAGTATAACCAATGGCCAATGATCTCTTCCTTAGAATACCTGTATAAATTTGAGTTCTTTAATATGAATGCAATATTCAATAATTAACTGATTTCATGGAAAAAAAAATAATAATACTAAAGAAATGTTATTTCAGTTTATGCTTTTAATGAACCGATTAGGTAAATAATAGTTAGTACGTAAATATTTTTTTAACGTTTTTGTACTGTAATATACAGATTACTAAATAATTTACTTATAATACAGAACATTATATTATATTTTTTTTCTGACAGAACCTGCTTACGATTTACGTACATATGATTTAGTTTAAACCAATGTATAGATGCCAGACTTGTAAAAAAGCTGTAGCTTTTATAAAGATATAATATTTATTTCACCGAGAGCGCTTAAGTGATTTATCCGTGGAATAATCTTTCATATGTTTTGTCAATCGATCGGAAATTTTGTATATACGTGCATATTTTATAACAACATTGAATATATAACGTGACTGCTCCGGTACGCAATGCACGTGCTTATCGGTAAACTACCTGCTTTTACCATCAGCTGTAACGTGAATCAATAAAGATTTAAATGTTATTACAAATAAATTTAAAAAAAAAAAGTTTAGATATATTATTTTTTTTTTTTAACTAAAATGGAACATGCAATTGTTATTTTAAAAAAGCCTACGATAACTATATACTCTGTTCAGTGGTCCAGACGTTCACTGAAAAAGAGTTAAACAATTTTCACCGAAACTAAAAACGCTATACACAATCATAATATGATTTGTATGGTGATTTTTATAATTTACTGTGACGCATGGACATAAGCGTGACTCGATGGGATATATTTTATTACTTACTCAAAATTTCTAATTTTCGTACATTTTCACAACAATATATTGTGTTTATATTTGAGGGGTGGAAATCAAAAACGTACTATTGCCAAAATACTGATTTTTAAGGAGAAGCGATTTTCTGTATCTCTTTTTCTATAACTAATATCAATTTACTGAATCACTATAAATGTAAAGTATAATGAGTTAAAGCGATTTTTTAAAAATAAAAATTAATCTTTTAAGTATAAACCCAATTTTTTTGACATATAAAAATGTACAATAATAAAAAACGTACTTTTTCCACTAATTTAATGGAAATAGTACGTTTTGGAAAATTTAATAAAATGTACTCCAAGATAATTATCCTTTTTTCAAAATAAAAATATTAATTTATAATTTATTGTTTTTACATTTCAATATTTTTTATGATTATTCTAAAATAATATGCTTAATATATGACACGTAAATAATTAATTCCAATGTCGTATTTCCAATTTTGGTAGTTAATAACTTATAATATAATATTAAATTACAATAAAATAATATTGATCTTAAGTTTCTAAATAATAAGTGGATATTTAAATCAATGAATATAGTGTTTTGGTATACATATTTAAATGGTTTTTACTTTTATGCATCTCCTGAAAAATATATAAAATTATAATTATTCACGGGAACATATTCATTATTAATATAAACAAATCATTAATAAATAGACAAGTCATTTTGAAGACAAGGAACTTTATTAAAATTATTTAATAATATATTATTTCTATTAAAAACGACTCAAATGTGTTTAATAATTTAGGATTATATTTTTAATTTAATTTCAAACATAATGGTTCTGATAATAATTTAATATTATAAATTTAAAATTATATTTTACTATTTTAGTACGTTTTGGATTAACTATTTTATTTCCCTATACCTACAACACGGGCAATAGTACGTTTTGACATAACATAAAAAAAAAGTACGTTTTGGAATAATTTATGGAAATAGTTCGTTTTGGTATAGTTAATGATTAGTACCTATTATTTTAACATGGGCAATATTACGTTTTGTTGTAAAACTGGAAATAGTACGTTTTTATTATTTAAATATAATTTTTATGCATGGAAAAGGTTTGTTTTGTCATTTTTAACAGTAGATTTAACCAGGAAATAGTACGTTTTGGTCTATTCCAACCATTGTAAACCAATCGATTATCTCGACGTTTTTTTTTTTTATAAGAATCAATATCTAACTCGTTTTTGTCAATTTTGGCAATAGTACGTTTTTTATTTCCACCCCTCATTTATTTCACAATAAGCAATTATTAATATAAAATTATTTACTTATTTACTTTAATAAACAAACAATTATGTTCGTATAACCTAATATGGCCAGTTGCACTGATTATATTTATATAATACATACATTATGAATTTTCGAGTTAATTTTTTTAAATGTACTGTGTGGAATATTGATGATTTATATATTGTGTATCAAGAATTGATATTTTTATATCAATTATATATAAATCATTTATGTTTAGGTTTAATGTCTATTATAATTTTTATAAGTAATTACAAGAAAATTGAAACGCCGATAAGAAACAAGATCCGTTTTTAATAACTAGGTTTTTAAACAAATCGTTTTTTAAGCCCAATTAAAAAGCCTTCTTTTAATATGAAAAAGTTCTCATTATTTGTTCTCATAAGTACTAAACATAAATCCGTCTATAATAAATGTATCTTATTATTTTTGTTTTTACCTCAACTGCATAAGTATAAAATTTAGATTGGAGATTTTTTTATTATCTGTGTTTAAATTATATTAAATTCCAAATATTTTTTTTACAATAACATAATTTAATTTATGGAAATTTTAATATAGTAAATAATGTTGACATGTCTATTGATTTGGTTTTATTAATTGTTAATTAGTTCGAATATTCTAAACTCTAAATACGATCCACATAGTATAAATATAATATACATATTATGTACTAAATAAATCAGTAAATGTGTACTTATTTTCGTTGATATAAAATTATATTTATTAGTCATTAATCATTACATAAAATGAGTTCAATAACGTTGTGAGCACTGAATTATGTCTAATTTTATGAGTAGCTATATTCCTCAGTGACGATTTTCTTTGAAAACTCATCCTTGCATATTATTACTCATAAAAAAATTAACGAACACCAATACAATCTTTTTGACGGACACTGAAAATAACTTTTCATTCAACCATCATTGGGATTTTTTTTTTATTGGATTTTAATGAACGCATTTACACATTTAATCAACCGAAAATCGATACTGAAGCAAATAGTCACCATAGAAACGGTATAACAGCTATTTGCAACGAATGTACAAAATCCAACAAATGGTTTTTGAAGATTTGAAAATAAAATTATTTCGATAACAGCACATATAAATAATTTGCATACGTTTCACACAAATCAAGCTTTAAAAATAGATTAGATTCGAATAGATTATATTATTATTTGTATGCATAAGCTGTTTAATATTGATTTGATTTTTTTTATGGAAAATCCACGAAATACTTATTGTGGTTAATATTGTTAGACATACATTATGAAGTATAATATTTATAGAATTTATAATACTGAAATATGATTTTAAGATTTTGAATATTCCTTGACAATAATACAAATCTAATAAAACGTCTTGTACATTTCAATACTTCTTAGTCAAACATCCCCAACGCCTTTACTTGGGTTTTCTTATAAAGTTATATAATATTAATTATATTGATAACTTATAATGTGTAGTTTAGAATATTATGTATATTTATTATATTATTTATTTATTTTTGAAATTAAATTATTTTTATAAAGTACGTTATTACTTGTAATAAAAAGTTAAGTTATGAAATCAGATATTCAGTATATAATTAATTAAATTAAAGACAATACTATATAGTGATATGTTGTATGACGATTAAGCAGAATGTTAAATAAATTTATTCAAAAAACAATGTTTAAAAGAGCTAAGCCATGCAAAAATAATGTTTCATGAAAATAATAGGTTTTTTGAAAATATTTATTGTAGTTGAAACTTGTCTGTTGTATTTTTTTTATACACTAAGAAAATATATTGAGAAAACTGAAACATTATGTTTTCAAAGTACCATCTATTTAGAAATAGACTTTCTATTTATAGAGGTACTAAATAAAACTTTTTGAGCACACAATTCCATAAAAGTAAGAAAAAAAAAGAAAATGGTAGTTCTTAAATAACTAATACTGTAAAACCAATGGCTCACACATACATCATAATAAAAAAAATAGTCACTTAATAACATTTTATTAAATATATTATACTCAAATATAAAATTTATATTTAAAAAAAACTTAAATAATTTCATACATGTAGGTAAGTCAGCACGTTACTTGTTTCAATGATTACACTTTTTGCCATAATCTTACCTGAAAAACAAAAACAAAAAAAAATAAATTATAAAAAGTTTTTTGTTCGTTAAACGTTAAGTACAAATAGTTGAGCAGTTAGTTACGGAACCATAAAATAAAACGCTTCCTTTAACACTCTTGTAGGATGTTATTTAAAAAAATAAAAGAAAAACAAACAAAAAAATTAAGGTAAATTTGATTGATTTTTTTGACATTTCTAAATAATAATAATTATAAGTAAAATACATTTTATAATATTAATTCATATTAACTTTTAAGGTGCTGTTAAAGTTAAAAAAATGTTGAAATTAATTAGAATGAAATACGTGTTTGATAAACTTAATAATTTCGGAAGTGCTTTTTCATCAAATATATTGAAAAACTATCAACGAAAATAATATTTAAATTCAAAAGACCATCAATCAATCTATGCGTAAATGTCGTAATCCATTGTGACAAAATATGTTATGAAAATGAAAACATCAACCTTTTGGCGGCCTGGTAAATATGTGCAACCGATGTATTATCTTTACTGTGACATGTATATAGATAAATAAATACATATAATATTAAATCGTGTCAATCAAAATCAAATTAACTTAAAACTATAAATTATTAAATAACCATATGTATAAATATTTGACTTAGGATATAATCGTATTTTATTTTTTGAGACATTTGAAATAACATTTTTCGATTGCATATCTTTGAAATAAATTATTTACTTGCATATTTGTACCTTTATTACTATAGTATTGGATTTTAAAATATGTGTTTCAGAAATATCATATAAATTTAAAATCATTATTCACCATATTAATTTCTTTTATATTTTTATAAAATGTTATGTATACCTTAAAATAACCAAAAGCAAAATAATAATCGAGATTATCTAATTCTCATGTAATATATATATTTTTTATCACTGTACGGATATATTTTAGTATTCTTTTATTCCTTTTCCATATCTTTCAAAGACGTCAAGTTAAGGATACTAGGTACGTCAACTGATATCGTAGGTAATACAATCGATTACTTCATGTTTACTATACACTCTCTACGTGTGTTTTATACGTATATGTCTAATACATATTATATTAGTATTCTATTATATTATTGAGCATATCAAAATCTACAGATAAGCAAATTTTTAGAGAGCCTTGGAGTTTTTGTAGCAAATGTCGACAGTGATCTGTGGTAAAGTAGGTTGTGAATTATTGTAAAGAGAGTTAGGATAAAGAGAATATGATGACAGGCCTAACGGCGGTCGGATCCGTATACGATTCTACTAGAATGAAATGTATTGTAACGAAATGGGTTCAGAAGTAAAAAAAAAGGTGTTTCAATACCAAGTGTATAAAAGTAATAGTATTTTTACGAATAATAATTTCAAGGTATAAGGATATTGTAATCATACATCTAAAGGAAAATACAGAAAAAGTACATTTTTGTAGTTTTTGGTATTTTTACAACTATATATTGTAATATATTATAATATATTAATATTATCTATTTATATATGTATATAATATATAAATATATTATGTATATTTTAAATTACGAGTATAAGTCATTTTATGTTTGTATATTTGTAGCTTTGGTAAGATAATATTGTTAAGTTTAAGATTTCAAAGAACATTGTTTAAAATATATAAATTATTAATAGATTCATTGAGCAGAAATACTATTGGTACATACAAGCATGTTAGAAATAATTTTACAGTCTTAAGTGGTCTACAATTATGCAATACTCATACAGGTTGGTCGTAAGTCGTACTTTTGGTGTTGATACTCACGTAAATGCTCCAATTTGAAACGTACTCAATTAATTATTTATCAAAAATATATAGTTTATTTTTGATGAATAATTAATAATACGTTTTGAAGTGTTTATATTTGCTTGTTTTTAGAGTTATGAAATTCGTAGTAGCTTGTAAATATTTCACCCAACAATAATATTAAAATCAATCATTAAGCACATTAAAATTACTATTAAATAAACTAATTAATCGATTAAGTTACATCGAGAATTTTTGCATCGTGTAGCTACAAACACATTTCATACTTTATTTAAATAATACGTTTGTTTCATATAAATTGTTACCTACTAAGATATTATTAAATTGGTTAACAAGATAATACAATTGAAATAATGGTTATTATTAGAAAGACACGTGACTTTTAAATTACTTACAATTAAAATCCGCAAATTTTTAAATTAATTCAATTAAAAGATAAAAGTTTATTTATTTCCCACTGATCACAATATATGATTTCCATGATCAATCTATAATTTAATATTATAATATTATAAAACTTTATAAAAATTATGAAAATATTCATTATAAATTATAATAAAATTAAGTTCTATGAATACAGTATAGTTACATTTTCTTATTTTTAATTATACAATTATGGTTTTTTTTTTTGGTAAAATGAAAGTATTTTTATTATAATATCGTTCCTAATGTAAAAAGGATAACGGTTCTTTTACTACAACAAAATTCTGATCACGGAGTCGTCTACCTTTAACTGTGTAAATTAACCTCTTTATACTTCTGAGCCTCTAGAAAGGATCTATCTTAATGTTTGATAAATTCAATTAGATTTCTCACAGTTAACGTTACGTTATGTTTTGAAACGTGACTGGTCGATGGAAAATAGAACTTTTTACATGATATGCTGTTGCCTGTTTATTTAGCTATGAGATGAAGTTACATTAAAAAAAAAAAAAAAAAATCAACGAGTTCACCTTATACAATTTGCACTCCAACACATTTCGACACCATTATTCAACAACACTTTTAAGTTAATGTATATATATATAATTTAATAGTTATTTATTATTTGACTTCCATTTATATGATAAATAACTCATAATGACCTACTTTGCTGTTACCAGCAGGTTTTTGTAATAACCATTTATTAAAATGACTTAAATTAGTGAAGTAAATATTTAGTGATTTATTCAACTGTTATTGTGTATATAGGCTTGACTATTATTTTTTTTTTCAAGTCGGTACTCTAGAATGACTGAAACATATTTTATTATGGTTTAATAGTTTTTTTTTTTTTGCATATTTCAGAGATCGTCATCAGATATCAATCACAAATTATGTATTGAACGGATGTTAATAGTTGTATTAGTTAATTTCTAAAATAATCCTCTTTAATTACCATTTATTGCAATCATAAATATTCTACATACGTATTTATTTTACCATTTTTATCGTATAATTATTAATTTATAAATTCATAACTATAGTTTGATAAGGTTTCAAAATAAGTTAAGTCAAGTTTTGTTTATTAATATTCAATATTTGGTGAAAGCATTGAGACCTGAATATATTTAACACTTTAATATAGAATAATATTTACTTAATATTTTTCATCCAAAATCTATTGAAACTTTTATAATGACTTCAATTTTAGAATATAAGAAGTTGATATTATAATTCATGTCCAATAAGTATATATATACTTATTGGTATCGGTGTTTAATATTATTATTATTCAAATATAATTTATATTTTATTATGTGCTAATATCCACATTAAAATATTTATTATGTAATGTATACTTTTTATACTAAATTGAAAATAATATATAACGATATAGGTCAATAACATGTAATATTTCCTTATAAAAATTGAGTAATTTAACATTTTGAATTAATGAATGTGTCTGTTACATATCTCTGCTTAAAATTGTTTTTCATTAATAATGGAACGCTGTTTATAAATTTAATAATAACACAAAACACAATAATTTCAGATTATCCGTTTGATAGTTGAACGTCACCGTCTAGCTAGGTTTACTCAAAGTAGCGACAATCTAATCAATAATTATTATTAACAATGGAAGCTGTTTTGTCATTCCATTATTTAAACTTAACAATACAAATCATAATGGGCATTAAAAATGTCATGAACACTGTAAAAATAATCAGCTTATAAAAATAAATAACAAATGAACATTTTAATAAGAAAACAACGATTAAAATCATGATTATAATTACAAGTATTACAAAGAAATCTGGAATTTTACAAAACTATTCAGTAGCATTTTAGATTTCCAATGACTTAAATATAGCGCTTCAACGAATTCAAATGAGATTTTAACAACATAAGTATCATTTTTTTTTTTTTTTTTTTTTTTAGAATTATATCATAACCAAATATCCAAATAACAGTTGGATTTTTATTTGTGGCAATATAAATCGCTGACTAGAATAAAATAAACCAATAAACCAGTAGAAATTACGTCCACGCTACATACTCTGAAGTCTGAATATTATGGTAATTCATTAATCAGTGAATTACCGGCGATCAGCTGATTATTACATTACTTTTTTATTATTAATGCATTTTGGACATCGTGGTATCAATATAGAATGCAATATTATATTATATTAAAACTAATTTAAATATGAAAATGTAATATTATATTAAAAATGTATCAGCTTAAACAAAATTGAATAAAAATCAATACATTTAGTAAAGAATAAAATAATATAAAACAATTACATACCTATTTGTCTATGTATTATATATTATTACATAACAAAGATGACTAGATATTTTCTTTTATATATACATATAGAATAGGTATACTATTAATAATAAAAAATATTAACTACCTTAGAAATGTTTATTTTTAGAAAATTCATATTACGTGAAATCTTACCATTTTTAAATAATGGTAACATTATTACAGCTATTTTATAGAATATTATTTTGGGTATTTTAAATGACTCGCTTGGAATAAAATGGCATAAAATATACTGTCATGTTTAGGGTACCAAAAATCTAATGGTCCATAACATAATTGGTCAGTGGACGCTAATACAAATTATCATACATAAACATAACGCGTATACATACAGAATATTATACACTAAATTTAATACATGGAAAACTACGCATTGTTGTAGTTTTTTTCGCTAAAGGCACTTATAACTTTCAACTATTAAAAAAAAATCATACGTTATAACAAAAAGAATTAGGTAATCTGTTAAAAAAAAAAATATAGCTAAAAAGTAAATAATAGATGCCTTTAGAAAACTATCATTTTTTATCAATGTGTTTATCAATACTATTAATTTAAACAAACAAAATTATGTGCAAATAACCAAATCGACATTAACCTAATAGTCATTATTAGAAAATATTAAAATTTTATTTATTTATTTTTTTTTTTTTTAAGTGATTCGATAAGTTATTACGATGATTTTTTTTATAAAATAAAAATACTAATACGTTTCATGTTTCAAAGTACGTCAAAATGTATTTTGCATCATAAAAAATATTATATATTTAACTTTAACACTCATATATTTAAAATACAATATGATAAAGTTTAGGTTAAATTCTTAATACACATAATACTGTGATATTTTTAACATGGTGTAAAAAATTCTTTCCAGATGAGAAACATTTAAAAACATAATATTTAAAAATGTTTATCCTTACCATTTTATTTAAAACAGTTGACAAGTCAGAAATATACTAAACAAATTTAAAAAAAAAAAACAAAAAAGTAAAAAAGTACAACAAAGAATTGTGTTTTTTTTAATTCGTACTCAATTATAAAAAAAAAAAAAATCATCACCCTTCCGGTAAAATTCTAGTTATTTATACACGAACAAAAAAAAAAAAAAAAAATGATGTATTTCAAAGTAGTTTAATATATGCTTTGAAATGTTATTCTATTTAATTTAAAAAAGATTTTATTTTTTCTAGATTACAGATAATTTATACTATATATAAATAAAATAGTCCAATAGTTTTTTTTTTTTTTTAATAAGCTAAGTACACCATAATTACGTCTAAAATTTAAATTATATTTGCTAAAATTCTATTAATAATATTATATTTCATAAATGCTGGATCGTTGGTATTTGAATGAATGGATATAAAATATTACATTATATTTTATCAGTTAGAACAGCTTATATTATAACTTATAATAAGTAAATAGTTAATTATTGCATTGTCATAATGACATAATGTCATTTAATATCATAAAATATTTGGAAAATTGGTTATTAATTATAAATATTATTAAGTCGTTGGCTGATTTAATGACATCTATCTTGTTTTTTTTATAAACATTAATTATATTATCATCGTTCGATGAAAAAAATAAAAATAAAAATATTAGATTCCATACTAAGAAAGTTATTTATTTCATTCAAATTGTGTGAAACTTTCTTTTAGAAAAGGTCTAATATTCTGAAGGATTTGCTCAAAGTACGATATTAGTAGTTTATTCACATAAGCCACTATTAATACTACTTTCCCAACATGCCCTGTAAATCTCCCGCTTATATCTTCCAATATGCTTTTACGTTATTCCAGACTATAGTATATTGTATATATATATATATATATATATTATATTATATTATTATGCATATGAAACACTATTGATGTTTATTTCTTACATTTCCATTTTAAAAGTCAATAGGTAGCAATAATATATTGTGTGCAAACTATATTCACTGTATTTTGAATACAAGTGTATTTTTTAATCAAACATCTTAAATAGTATTGTTATCACATATCATTTGTTTTTCAGACAATACATAACACGGTATTAATATACTGCGTAAATACAAAGGTTAAATTAAAAATATGTAAATAAAAATGGATCGAAAACAACATTATCGTCATCATTGATTTAATGTACAGAAAGAAGTTGAAACACAGCATATTGATTTTGTCTATAATTGAGCGTTTACTTTAATTATAATAATTAAGTAATAACTAATTATCAATGAAATTTAAAATCTGGTGTATTAAAAAGATAAATCATTGTCACAATACCATGTGTGAGGAAAAAAAATTAATAATCTACATTGATATATTGCTATAAATACATTTAGTAATTAAATTATCATGAGCACAAAATCTAAATCGATTTTTTATGTTTCGTAATATCTGTATATAATATGTATGTTATTTGCAAGTTCGTGATATTATGCTATTTCGTTTACAGCTAAAAATGGCGCTTAAATATAATTATTTAGATCTCTCTGTTAATTAGCGTTGTTTACTTTTCAAATTTATAACATAAACATGAAAAAGATAAACAATTATATCGATACCACAGTTTGCATAACCGATAATAAAAATGTACATTTATTGTTTAGTGTATGCCATATTATTGCTTACGTCAAAGTGTCGCTTATTACACAAAATAGCCTCGAAACCATCATATTGATAATTATAATATTAAATAATCTATAGAATATTATGTTCTGCTACACAGGCATGTAGCACTTTTGCCTATACAACGCCCCGTGTTACACAATTTAATAATATTATTTTATTATATTTAATATATTATTATTATTGCTAAGGCTGATTTTTTTTTATTCAATTCAAAAATTTAATTATATTCGCTTTTAACAGTTTTAACTAAATGATATTGTTTTTATAGTATTTTATATATTTATATAAATTGTATTGATATTTTAAACTGTTCATATTTTTTTTCTGTGCAACGATAATTTTTTTTTTTTTGCCATAAATATAAATAAAAATTTGCTGAGGTACTATATTAGTTTTGCTTACACAAATTGAAAAAATAATATTGTATTTTATTTCACAAAATGTAATTTTATGATTTTATCCAGAACATTAAATTTTCAAAAAATTGAAATATTCTCGTACAAAACAATGATTTTCCATCTAATGATTTCAGTTTTATAGTAATTCAAAAAGTATTAATTTATTGAATTACAATTTTAACAATCCATCGATTAAAGTGACACACTCATTTACGAGATATACTTGAAACCTTCTGAACTCTACAGTGTTAAGTTAAGTTCAAAATATTTCATCAGATTTTAGTTGAACGATCGAGTCAATTACTAACCGAAGAAATTATCGGAAACTTCTTAGATTTAGAATAAATGTTTATGATACAAATCTTTATAATCATTTAATGTCTACTTCTAAAAAAATTACATATATAAGTTATATTATTCAAAGCAACTTAATGTTGTGTATAAGAAAATAATTAACTACTTTTACAATAAATAAGATTAAGTAAGCAAACAATTTAAGTATTATTTTTGATGAAACCACTGATATTTCAATAATATTTTAACTGAATTTTGAGTGTTCGTCAGTTAATATCTGAAAGAGAAACAACAATTTTTGATTTTTGATTCAAGTTAATAATTATATTGATATTTCAACTGACAGTTGTGCAACAACGATAACAACTTTAAAACGAGTTGTTCAACATATTCAAAAATCAACTAAAAATGCATTATTCAATCCTTGGCATACCATGAACTCAACTTATCTATTTCAAAATTATCAAAATTATAAGTCATTACAAATAGTGTGGTATTATGTAAAAAATTTTAACATTTTTTAATAGTTCAGAAAAATGTAATTTTATTTAAAAAAAAAAAGCGTTTAAAGAAAACATTGTCAGTTTATGTGAAACATGCTAGTACAGCGGCATAATAGCGTTTTGTAATTTTAAAATTCATTATCTAATATTGATGCTTTAACGGAGATAATTAATTTGGAAAACCTATTTTCGTATTTTAAAGTATAAACATTGTTGTACAAGTTACTGTGAATTTGTTATTTCAATATATTTTTATCGTTTGTATAATACTTACCTGGGTAGTCAGTTATTACAAATAATAAACCATGATATATTATCAGCTAGAATTGTTGTAGATTATATAGTATTTGCACTAAAAAAAAAAAAATCGCTTAAAAGTATATTACAATGTTTCAAAACATTTTTATATTTAAATAAAGGAATTGGGCATCTATTTGAAATGGCATAGTATAACAGCTCATTAAAACATAGAATATGTATATAATTAATAATTAATAAATAATTGCGATGATTATTTTTACAATCAATATTTTTATTCCACTGTGCAATATTTATATTAACTAAAAGATTTATTTAGTTAAATCACAATTAAAAGGTAACAATGAATTTAAGTTTTAAAAGTAATTTAGCTTTTTAGTTTTTTTTTTCATATATTTTAGACGATATATTGCCAAAAAATATTTTTGATGCTTTGAATATATGTTGTGAGATTATCTTCTCAACAATAAATCCTTGCTTTGTATATTTGCTACTTTGCCAATTAGTACTACTTCCGCTACTGAACGAATCAGCTTTTTCATTTTACACTGGTCAAATAACTAATTAGTATCTTAATAAAATATCAAATATTTGAGGTAAAAGAAACAGACTTAAATGAATTTATTTGATTTTTTTATGTATTGTTGGTTGTTACTTTGTAAAAAATGGTTTAAATATATCAGTGAGTGCTTCACTTAGAAGCGCATATTTAAAAATCTGTTTATTAAACACTGCACATAATGCTTTGGATAATTGTTAATTATTTATTTTTATATGTTTAACATAAATCAATTAATATTGAATATCATATGAATTATAATTAATATATTTCAATATTAATGATAAAAATAAAAATCTTGAATTTTAATATTCGGCCGAAAACATCTGTATCCAAATTCCAAAATATTTTTAGTGTTTTGAATTTGTTGGTTAAAATATGATTAAGATTACGAATTAGTGAAAATACACTAACTGAATTAGTTATATTGTACATATTATATTAAGATATCATCTTAAACAGAGAAGAATTAATTAATGGGTTTTAAAAGAAAAAAAAATATTAAATTATTATTGAAATTAATATTTTTGAATAATAAATTGTCATAATTAAAATTAAATATAGTTATCTACAGTAGATTATAAGAATTATATATTATTTTAAGTTGCTTAAATTACAGTCTAATCTGCATCATAATTTATTCATCACTAATAAAAATACTCCTATTCTTCCCTCTCTCAAACAAGTTTTTAGATCTACCTCTGTAAAAAACTCTGATGGTGTATATAGTTTTTTTTCCCAAATATCATGTTCTGCATAATTCTGCATCAATTTCTGAGACACTTGACTCAAAAAGAATATTTTCATGTAATCTGACGACTGGATTTAATTATTATTAACGTTATCAAAATCATCACAAAACTATACTTTTATCATTGAAATCCCTTCAAATAAAATCTCAAAAATGTCATTAAAGTTTAGAGAACACGTTTTTGAAAACATCAAAGCACTAACATATTATAATAAAATTTATTTTAGAATAACGCAAAATGTTTTTGAACAATTTATTTATATAGTGTCTTACACAGTATAATGTGCAACGACGTATATTTATCATAAAATATGATTGCATTATTATTATTTAATGTAATAAATAATTAATGATAATAAAAGATATATTATAAATTTATTTATATTTTCTATATTATATAATGTTATGTGTTCACAAATTTAATTTCCCAAACGCGTAGTAATATAACATTCTAGTATATTGCATCGTAACTCATTATTTTTATGACAGTGATGCACGGTGAATTAAAAAATTGGACACATGACTTTTACGTCATAATAGACAAAACGTTATCAATTTTACATGAACTAAATACATAATATTCTCTATAATGTTATGTTATAATAACGTAATTATAATATATAAATTATTATACATCGAAATAAAAGAAAAACGAAATTAAGAATTTTGAGTGGTTAGAAAAAAACGAGAATACATTATACAGCTAACAATAACTTGTAATTAATTGATTTTTGTTTATTCTGATTTAAATATACACATCGTAAGCTACTAAAACTCTATATATATGGATTATTGATAACATATAATTTTCAGTAACTTTTTAAAATCATTTTAAAAGATTCAGGATAGTTATTTCTCGTACCACCTGACGAGAATGTCATTTTTGAGATGAAAAATTCAATTTCCCACTGTGCCTGAAAAAGTCATACACTACTTTTATACCTTTTAAACGTATTTTTTATAAATCATAGTAGAGAATGTGTTGATATAAATATATGTTCTGATTTTATTTTTCAGTATATTAAGTATTTAATAGACGCAACGAATCTAAGAATGTAAGAAATATAACAAAATTATATCCAATTGATTTTACGTACAGCTTTTGTATACGTTAAGTACATGTAAAAATAACTAAAAATAGTGTTCGCATGTATCGATTAAACAGTCATTTTCATTATCTATAAATGAACAATCAGATCAGATAGAATTTACTATGAAAAGCAAGTGTTTTTATTCATAAATGAATATAATACAGGATTCGGCGAAATGGTTTTGTGAACTATTCTACTGTATATCATATATTTATATATATATATTATATATGTATAGTAAGATGCATGATCGCTTTTGTTAGGTACATTGATATATTACACAAAAGGAGGTTTTCAATGTTTTCATATTTGTGTTCGAAAACCTTTCCTCAGTCCATACTACGGTCCGACCACTATACGCTGCTTTTCATACAACGCCTCATTTGGTCCTCGGTACACATTTATTATTACCGAACAACTTTGTATCTCTAGTAATTGGTATTCTCAGTATCCAGTTTTTTTTTCTCGTTTTGATCAGTAAAATAAAGTTTTTTTCAATTTATTAGTAATGCACATACTCGTGTTTTTTTTTTAATGTGGCTTTATTCGATATACTGAAGTATATTATCCTTAATAACAGAGATTATAATATTTTTTATTTGTAGTTCCCATTGTATTATTATCAAATGCATTAATAACAAAACTAATTTTACAGAAACTTAAAAAAAAGTGTATGTTGTACGCTATTATATAGCGATATTTATACGCGTGCCATTAAAATAATTTATTTTTATTTCTGTTACTGAATGTATATCAATATTCTGTATTGATTTTTTATTCTTTATCGATAAAATTATAGGTTTTTATTTTTGTTAAGAAATCATTTTTAACGATGTTATTTCTGTACTATTTGTTTGAAACTCGGTCGACATAATAATATATGGGTAGCTGGCTCCGTAATAAACAAAAAATAAATGTGAACGATTTAAATTTTGACATTTATTTCGATGTGAATATTATTCATTCAGAATAGTATGAACTTATTTTTGTACGAAAGTAGCGTGAAATAACTTGCTTATAAATTGTCTTCAACAGGTAGGTACCTAGAAATTGTACAACAAGAGGTTGAAAACAACAAGCACATCTCATTGAGCTGACGTTTATGGTTAATTTTAAGCTTCGGGGTTTTTTTTTTTTTTTTTTTGATGTATTCACATTTTATTCGCCTCGGGTTGATTTTTCTAGAGATTATCTGCGGCGGCGTGTATTTCTACGTGTATGAGAATACGATGCGTACGGCGTTGGAACGTATAATACTATCATTATATTTTAATATCGGTATTTTATTGTCACCGCGGACAACGCGTAGTGCTATATTACCATTATATAATAACTATGTAACGTGTGCAATTGTGCATATTATATTATAGTATGAAAACATCGCGTGCGTTAAAAAATCTAAAAAAAAAAAAAAATAATAAAAATTTAGATAAAACGTAATGCGCAAAAAAGACGACGATATAGATGGGTGTTTTGTTACAATAATATCGATGATCCCTACGGGGCAACGCGCGTGCAACACAAAAATAACGATTGCCACGCCACGCGGCCTTCGGCGCGCCCGTCGACCGATGTATCCAGGGCAACCATCAGAGGTTCATAATCATGTGTGTACCCGTCGAGTGTCTATGTTTGCGTGTGTGTACGTTTCTAGTGTGTAAATATATATATTAATTCATTAACGTGTGTCTTCCGTTTTCGCAATGTGTTTTCATTGTCAATGTACGCTGCGATGCGTCCTTCGACACTTTCATCGCAATAATTTGCACATCCTTCTGTCTGTCTCTCTCTCTTTCCGACTTTGTCACCACACACATATATATTGACCATTCGCTGTTTCTTAGATAATATTATCGTTAGAAGTTGATAGCTTCCGTTTTCATATGTGAAGCGCCCCTCTCACTTCCACTACCGAAAACGGACTGAAATAATAATAATAACAATAATATGTACACTGCTGCGATGAGATCACATACGAGCTTAGAGCCATAAACGCGGCGTGCGTGTGAATGTGTGGGTAGAGGCACACACGCTAGTCGTTCTGGTGACTTCACAGTGACATTTCGACGAAAACGATATTAATGAATAGTGCCAACCAGTGGTGAGTGGATAACGTTGTCATAAGTCATGTTATCTAACGAGCTACGCGATTGTATGCATAGTGTGTTGATGATGATGATGACGACAAAGGCGATGCTGCTGCTGCTATTTTAAGTTTATTAAAGTGGCGGTGCCGAGATGAGACCAGAATAACAACCAACAGTTACATTATGTCCGCTGTAATGGTGTAGTTAAGAACTACGTGTTGGTAAAATCATTATATCCATTTCCCCTTCTACCATCAAATAATATTATAGTATTTAAGTTGTATACATACGCTACGATATTTTATTTTGACTTCCATGAATAATATACGAAAATTTCAAGTTAATCACTATTTAGTATATAGTATGTAACTATTCATAAGTCATAAATAATACTTTATTTGTGTTTCATAATATTATATCCAGATATTTTATATATTAATCATTTAATAATTCAGTTTATAATATAAATAAATCTTAATATAAGACGTGTTAAGTAAATAGGTTATTTATTTTAAATTAACTATTTAATTTATTACTTTTTTTTTTAACCATTGATTAATATGCTTAGTAATTGCTTACATATAATTTCGAAACTTTCAATTTGAGACACATAAACTGGTAAAACTAATAGATCTACAGAAATGGAACAGTGTTCAAAAAGATTTTATTTTATAATAAATGTACAAATAATTATTGAAATAAATATATGTCGAGAATTAAGTTGCATATCAATAATAATCCACGCATAAAGGTGAAGCTTTGAAATTTAGCGTAAGTAAAAAATAATACTTTTATGTATATATCTGTATTTATGATTTATGAAAAACTCGATAAACCAGTATAATTTACATTCAAATTTTACTTAACTTATTTATAAACAACAATAATATTATTTATTTATAAAAAAAAATCACAAATTCAAATTGAATTATCAGTTATTTTCACTGTGGTATTGATCACTTAATATTAATTAAATTTAATAATATTTATTTGATACTTAGAAGTTATATTATAACTGAATGTTTGATTTAAGAAACTTGTAGTGATATTTAAATCTTAACATAATATTATAGAAATAGGTAACTAAAATGTTCATAAAGCAACTGATGTTGAATTAAATAGTAACTACTTAGATACCTGTAAACAAATAAATAACTATTAACTAAAAGAACTAAAAGTATTTTACGTTTTATAAACGATAATGTAGGTGCTACCACATGCAGTAAATGTAATAACGCTTAGATAAAAATTATCGCTCCTTATTCTATTTAAAATTGATATTTAAATGGTTGATTCTTTATTTATAATGTACTATACAGTAATATATTGATACATTGAGATAACAATTCTCAAAAAGTGTTGTATACAAATAAAAACAACTTTTACTTCATCCGAAAAGGTTGTCTGTTTAATGATTTCTAAACAATGCACTTATCTCATAGTGGAGTAAATAGAGTTATTTTATATATTCTGCCAAATGTCATTTAATGTGACATTTTAATATTTAAAACATTGAATTTGAATTTTAAAAGCAATTCATTCAAAGTCATAAAAAATAACAAAATAAAATGTGTAGGTATTATAAATAAAAAAATTTGATGTCTTTCTTTTATTTTTATTATAAATTGGAAATTAATAGAAAATTCTAAATTAATTTCTATTTTAACTACAAATAGATATCTCATTGTAAAACCCTCTTGTAATTTAGTTCTTTGCTCTGTTTAGTATAATATAGAATTTACATTTATATCTGTTACATAAATTACGGGTCAAGCATAGAGAATTAGGTATATCTTCTGTTACCTAAATAATTCTCACGGTCTGTATGCAACTCAATGAAAGTAGATAGGACTACTCAGCAAAACTAATAAATGGTATAGTAATATGATGGGTGAATATATGTACGCATTTGTATTGTAACTTATAACTAAAAATGAAAATAGACAATACCTAATAATTAAATGGATAAAATGAGTAAATCATAAGTAGCCGTGTCTATTACTGCTAATAAATTATGGAAATAATTTAATACACAGTACACAATTTAGACGTTAATGACAAACATAAAACTATAATAAATTTATAATACGAGTAGCTAATAGATTTACGTGACAAATAGAATAATAATATTATGCATTCTTTTTAGTTGAACAAAATATGTTACACTAATGATTATCAATATAATAATAAGTAGACCATTTTATTCAACACAAAATAATATTATAAATGACCATGTTCACCAATTAAAGATAATAATTAAATAATAATAATTATTGTACAGTTACTCATTACACGCCAGAACGAACACTGGTAAACCAAAACGTGTAGGTACTTAATACAATTTTGCAATTTAAAAGTACTTATATGTTGTGACGGTGAACGATTACGAGCTAACATCAATGGTGATGTGAAGTATAATGCAATGGTCAGCGACGAAGGGCAGTGCAATTAAAATATTATGTACTCATCGGCTTCAAAGCTTCAAAACGATAAACCATTTTATATTTTATATAATGTTGAACAATTATAAAAATAATAATTAATAATTAAAAATACGATGTATAGACTCTGTATTTTGTTTTGGTATAACAGTTTTATGATTCACTCTTGAAAACAATATAATTGATTGTAAATAATAATTTATAATGAATAAGCATACATTTATAATTGAAAATTCATTATCAATTACTATTCTATTTTCATTAGTTATACAAATGTTTTACTGTAGTATACATATGTTATAATTATATTAGCATAGTAAAAAGACTTGACTATGTTGATTTTTAATTAATTGTCAATTTTTAGTTAATTTCAAAAATAGTTGTCATACATACAATCATCAATGAGATCTCTATTGAAATTAACTACGTTCATATAAATAAATGCATGTACCGATATTTTCATACATAAAAGTGAGTTTCAGGTATAGACTAGTTTGTAAGATATTAGAATAAAATAGATATGTGAGAACTAATGTCTTAAATTAATGATATATTATTGGTTTTCGAATAAAGTTTAAAAACTTAAAACTGATAATCTACCTAAACAACTATTAATAAATTTAAAATAGATATTATTTGGGTCAGGGTGACTTTTTTTTTGTAAAACTAAGTCCATTAAAATAATAATGATAATAAAAAATATATATATAATATAAAAGAACACCTGTATTATACTCAGTAGTAACTACCCTGTTTTTTAAGTATTAAAATACGAATCACAATGTAAATCGCATAACCTACAATATTGGCAAAGCTGCATTAGAATTGTATACCATCTTTTAAAAGGGTTATTCCAAGTTAAATGACACGGCCCATTGGTATTAAACGTATATAAAGTAGTATAAAAGTTTATTACTTACATAAATTAAAAAAAATAATACCAGAATAAATTAAAAGTAATATTTATTTTTCACATTTGCAGACTTCGAACTCATAGTAACAAAAATTCAATTTATTTAATTTTATTTCAAGTTTGAAGTCCTACGAACACTTACACAAAATAAATACAGCTACAATAAACATATGTGTGATTCAATTGACATACTATATGTTTCCTTTGGACTATGGATATAAACGTGTTGTAATTTATTATTGCCAAAAGTATATCTTATACCTTATAACCTACATCATAATATGCAATAAAAATTGTACTTACAAATTCACCGAGCCTATCTAGACTGCATGTGCTGTGTTTATGTGATTCACACGATTAAATTATAAATTATTATGGATCTTATCTATGAAACAGTGGTTATTGTACATGATCATTTTAATAAAATTTTAATAAAACAGTTGTTTTAATATAAAAAAAAAACGTTAAAACATTTTTATAAAGCGTAATAGGCATAGGTATATTTTATAAATCACTCTGTCAATTGGAAATTTTCGTGTACGTCACTGGGTATGTAAAAGTACATATACTATGTGTGTAATATAATATAAACTATGGACCGTTGTACTAATATTGGTTCACCTGTACTAGCACAAGTCACAGTCCAACGCTGGCGCTCGGCAGAGTCTAAACGGTTTACACTCTAATAAGCTCTTAATAGCAGTTAGCTATCAATTATTCTCGCAGTGCGCCCGGGAAGTTGTCACGCGATCAATTGTCATGGTACTGCCGCCTCTACTATCAACGTCACCATTTAGCAGATCATTTTAATTTATTATACGAATTAATTTTATACAAAAACGTCCCGTGACCACCCTTTCCCCACATCGCCACCGTCGTCAAGGAAATCGATTGTACGCTTATAGAATATATTATATAGTTTTGGAAAAAGAACAACGATCGTTTTACACGGGTAAAAATGTTGATGACCATAATTTATTAAGGTATATATTGTATAGATGGGTAGTACGACGGTCTATAAGAAAAACCTATAACATTACATATTATTATTATTTTATATATTATGTATATAATACTACTCGAATGGTCAGATTCGCCTCCGAACTATCTTATCCATACACAACACCCACCTAAGAAATTAATAACCAACATAATATTATATCATAGACATTGAGCAAACTACATTTCAATAAAATAGAGTATTATCATTATTTGATCACGGAATGAGAAATTATGGTAAACTAATAAAGTCTAGAATATTCATCAGCGTATTTGACTTAACTATACGATACGACTAACATATGTAATGGGTAAATGTTATATATTTAATAATTATAAATAAATAATGATACGAGGAGTACAGAGAGTACAAAATATAAATAAAATGTTAATTACGTGTCTCGTTTGAATATAAGTACAGCAAACATATAATATTTTATACTATTTTGGTAAAGTTTAAATATTATATAATAAAATAATTAGGTATAGTATAGTATATAATATTATGATCTAATATGAAAAAGCTTAGATGAATTTCTGTAAATTAAACAGTTTAATCAACATTGTTTATTAATTCTTAACGCAGATATAATTAATACTCATGATTATATATCAATCTTATATAATTTAAGTGACAAAATTCTATATTTATTTTCAAATGAAAATCATTTTTCTAGCGTTCATATTATAAAACTTTTTATGTAGTGTCTCCATAGAAAAAAGAAAATTATAACCTTAAAATATAACTTCCAACATGCATATTATACAAACCACATTTTGACAGACAATGTTAATTCTAAACGATTAAAATAAATAATAGATAAGTTGTAATGTATAAATATTTTTTTTTTTTTTTTATATATATATATTATCTATAATCAACTTAATCGAATTCGGTAAATCAATTTTTTAGTTAATTAAACTAATACTAATTATAATTTCTAAATTAAATATTATGTATTTTTATTTGTCATTTATTTAATTAATAGTTAATATCAATAAATATTAACATATAACATAAACTGTACGTTTATATTATTAAAAATAGCATTCATAGGACAAATTACAATAGTTTTAGATATCCATATGTCAATACAGCGTTGATAGGTAATCCATCAGATAATTTTAACAATGGAATAATCAACATGTAACTTTGTCAATAAATTAATTATGTAAAACACTAATGTGTTATAAACATAATACAAATAATGTAAAATATATGACCTTAGGGACATAATTTTTTATCATTTCAATTTAATCAATATTAATTTAACTATAATTACGGCAACTGTTTATAAAATATACGTAGACATATTTTTTTTTTTATAATTAATCCAAATAAAATGATTAAATTTAAAATTAAGAAAATTGACTAACTGATTATATTATGCCAAAGCTAAAAACAAGAAAATATATTTTATTATTTAATTTGAAAATAAAGCTATTTTTTTGTAAATATTGTAATAATACTTCAATAATAATCTCTTGAAAATATATTAATAGTAGTGGGTATATTAGATGAATGTTACAATATAATTATAATTATTAATGTTACAATACTTAGATAATAAATTATCGCTCTGCATACAAATTTGTATTTCATGTATACATTTTAAAAAATGCATTATACTTGAATAGAAGTACAAGTATTAATAGTTTTTGTCACATAATGAATAATGACATTTTACACTTAGTCCCAACAACACAGACCGTTACACGAAAAACTTAGATTTCCACTATAAATGGAGTACTTTAAAGTGAAATTAAAATCAAAATAATTGGTGATTTTTCAATTAATGACTAAAAACTCACAGCTATTAATTATTGCTTTAAATCAATAAAAAAATCGTCTTTATAGATTGAAGATAAATCTATTTAGAAAATAATGTATAGAACCAACTATAGAGAAATACAATTATTTGGTTCTTTTATAGTTATTATAAGTTTTTATTTTAATCTTGAAAATAACGTTTAACTATTTGTTTATGTACCTATGTTATACTGTTCATAATATGGTCGTTAAATAAGTGTTTATTAGATAATTTGATGATTCAATTTTTTATGGATGATACAACAGCCAAATAAACATAATTAACTGAAATTTGATTTTTTTTTTTTCACCATGTAAATTATGTTTGACTTCATTTGACAATGTTAATTTCAATAAAAAATGGATTATGCCATAACTATAATTTATTTAGTTATTTTAAAGCTATTTACAATCTCTATGAGTGATTATTATAATTTAAGATCGTCTACCCATACTAAATATTTAGCATTTAAAAAGAGTATTCATCTCTCGGCATAAGTCAACTAAGTCAAATGTTTTTTTTTTTTGTATCAGTACATACCAACCTATTAGTTCCATGAGTTCTTTATAAAATATTAATAAATTAGTTAATGTAGATCTTGAGGTCTAGAAACCATGTTAATTTAAATTAAATATGGAATTAAATGCTAATAAAAACTTAGATACAATAATTTTTTCATAAATTTAAATAGAATACTAAATTTAGATTTATGGTGGTAATTATTTATAGAACTTTTATTTCCTTTTAGGTGTTCATTATACTATAAAATGCATTGTGAATCATTTTACTTAAAATGATTGTATTTATAACTTTATGCATGTTACTCTGTTATTTCCATACAAATATATCTTTCCAGACTTGAAAACGAGATTAATATATAACTCAATTTTCGACGATAGGAAAATATTCTTGTAGTATGAGATAGTTTAAAAAGATAGTGAATTGGAATCAATAAACTAAGTGAAACCTTATAAAGAACAATTTCTTTAATTAGATCCAGTAAAGAAGTTGTATTAGTTCTTAATCGATTCAGCAATCAAAAATCTCTCCAGTCATAACTTTTAAATTAAAAACATTAGCATTGTCAGAAACTTAATTATGGTAATTGACATTTAGAGATTGAGTTGTATTATATATAGAAAAAAAAAATAATAAGTAAACAAGTCAGATACATGAGAAAATATGTTTAAAGTTATTAAGGTATAGTAATTGTCATAGTACATAGCAATATGAATGAAATTACATTTTTTATTTTGCGTGAGTTTCCAAAAAGCATAAGATTACAATACACCTAGTAATTGTTGAATATTTAATAAACATTAATTATTATTATTATTATGACAGTATTTGAAAATTTGATTATACATTTTATTATTGAATAATATTTTAAAGTGTTTTAGGCGATATTACTTGTCCATGTTAACTAAAGAATTAATTAAGAAATATTTGTTTATTTAAACTTACTGTAGAATAATACGACTAAAAAATGTCAATTATATAATTATTAATTTTAATTTTAGATATATATATATATATTATATATGTATATATGTATATGTATAAAACGTGGTTTTAAATTCAAATTGTATTTTTCAAATTAATTATAAAAGCTAAATTATTACAATAGATACTTTAATAAATAAAGTAATTTAATTAAATAACTAGTTAGTTAAAAACTTAAAACCAATTACATTCTAAGCTTATTTTTATGTTTTTTAAATAATTAGTCTACATCTTTGATTATGTACTTATACAAACTATTATCAATACTTTTGGATAATATATTTAATTATTCCTATTGATTTTTCAACCAATAAATTTAGTGTTTTATAAGAATTTTTAGATCAATTATACATATAACATGATAGATATAATGAAGTGGCCTATACGGGATGAGTCATCCAATTTCAAACATGAATATTTATTTTTTATAAAATATGAAGGTAGGTATTCGTTTTATAAAGGCGAGGAGAATAAACAATATTTTTAATATAATATGTTAATACAGTTAACAAACATCAATACAGTATTTTAATTTCTATGGTGAGAGATTGATGTATTGATTTTACAAGATATGTTTTTTTTATTGATATAATAATATCTATATACCTAAGCAGTTTAAATTAAATTTTTAAAATATATAGATTAATTTATTTCTGTAATAATTTATACCATGAACACTTTTTTTTATGTTAAAGTGGTATTGAATCAAAATTAAGTAACAAATAATATTATATTATAGTAATATTTATAAGTGTAATGGGTTAGGTTAGGTTAGAACATGACGTATAGTGTATACGCAAAATAGTCTAGTTGACATTGATAGTACAAGTGCGAACACGTATTGAAATAGCAAAAATACTCAATTGGCATTAGGTGCTTGCGATGTTGTTACAACACTGAAATCTATATTCATCTCCTTTTTATATATGTATATAATAAGGACAGCGCCCTATCTTGTACTGATTTAATACTACAAACATGAAAAAAATGACAAAAAAATTAGTAATAATCCCGTGTGAAAACTCGCTCAAACTAAACGAGAACCTAATAACGACCGACCGGAACGCCTGTAGAGTGTACCGTCGATCAACGGCGACGGCAGTTTAAAATGCCGTCAACACGTTATCGGCTTTTTGAATTCACGAGTCGAAATCATCCGACAGGGGTTGAAGGTATTGTCCGGCACGACCAGTAATAACGAACGCTGAGGTACACAGCATGTCGGCGGCGATGTCGGTGAACAGTTTAGGTGCCAAAAGACGAAAACAGCAGAACTGCTGGCCTTTGCATCAATGATCGATGGTAAGCCCTCTCGGTGTTCGACCACGAGCAGGCGTGTTCCCATCAGCCCTAGAACGGGGCGTTGTGCGTTCGGTCCTCTGCGTCCCGTGACGGATGTAATCCAAAATCACCGCTGTCTTATGACCGAGGACATAAAGCAAAAACGTAGAAATAGTTTTAGAGATAGGTTATTTCAGGTAAATCCATCATATTCTTCGGAAAATTGTTTTACTCGAAAAGATGAGTAGGTGCGCCGCCCCTTGTCGGACCATCAGAAGTTGTGCAGGACTTATTGTTTTAATGTCATACGACTTTATAATTATTATAAAAGCGTATATTAAAATTGTCGCTGTAACGACAACTGTTGCTCGGGAAACTGTATAACGGCCGATGACGGTATCCGTAAACCAATAATGAAACGGTTTTTTTTTATGGTTTAATGTGACTTTTTTTCGTTTATTTGTTTGCACAAATAGCAAAAGGCTCTAATAACTATTAACTCCAACGTAAGATACTTTTATCATCAATGACAATAAATTCGTTTATTTTACACTATGCTCATGGTGATTGTAGGTAGGCCGTGTACCTGCAATTATCTACAGTCACGAAGTAATTCAATTTGATGAAATTGGATGAATTTTTTTGAATCTTTCCGTGTAATATTATCTTAATTCTATAATATTATGTTTCAAAAATATTATTTCGGAATTTTTAAACACTGTGAAAAGTTTGAAATCGATAGTACAATAAATTGTTTCAAAGAAAATTATTAAAATTGAAAAACAAGTAAGCAAATCAAGTTTGTGATTTTGAAATTATTTATTTCGCAGACTTAATATTCAATTATAGGTTATCATTATGGCATGCACCATTTTACATAATAGTATTATAGTAAAGAATTAACTGTTTCATAAATGAAATTATTGCATATTTTAAATAATAGGCAATTATGTTTAGCGAGTTACTATAAAGTTTTGTAATAATATGCTCTATCTGCTATTCTGATCAACCTATGGGCATAGATTAGTTATTTGATATAGGTTGAAGTTGTATTCACGCGAGAAAAAAAAACATCAATTGAGAAGTTCAAAAGTTTCTGAAACAAGTTTTTGAACGTAATAAATTGCATTATTGTGTAACATTTAAAATGCGTGGGAAGGTGAAACGAGTGACTGATAATTGCACTTATCAGTATGGGATTTAAACTACTCACAAAGATGCTCTAAATATCTATGTAAGGATGGATGATATTATGATGTACCTGTAGGCCATGTAAACCATGATTAATTTATTTGCATTTTAAGTATTCGAAATTTTTTCATTATGTAATTTTAATTATTCCGAAACTAATGCATTATTCACTGAGTGTAACATTTTCTGGCCATTTTGTATATTACAATAATTATTAATTCTGTTTATTTTTGACTTAATGCGTGGATTTATCATGTTTGATCAATACGTTGTTTTTAATTTGTATCAACAAAATACATGTTAATTCAATTTAAAGCAGTATTTTAATTTTCTAGAAAGTCATTTTTTTTTTTTAACAATTTCAATAAAAAATTATTTACTTAATATAAATACGATAAAGTTTCTAATTAATTGTCAAATGATTAAATGAAAATATCACAACACGTTGGCGTGTTTTTTAAATAATATGAACAAACATTTGAAATCGTTCGAATTCAATCACTATTTTATTTATTTCCAATATACCATATTATAATGGTATTGTCATAGAGAAAACGAAACAATAGGTGAAACATGGTAGAAAATATTGATTGAATTGTAATCTAAACAAACAATAAAAATCATTTATTCCAATCTCATTATTGAAAAAATCGTATACCTATAGGCGTATAGCAATAATATAACTTCATTCTTTCTATTGTAAATACATTTTTAAATACAATTTATTTACTTTTCAACAAATTTAAAATATTTGGTATTATTTCTACAGAATAATAAAGAATATAATATTATTCGACTTCACTTTGACCAACTTTTTTATCGAATTGTTAATTATTATTAATTTAAATTATAAAATATATTAATTTAATTCCAATGTAATAATTTTAATAATTATGAATAAACTTGTCAACATTTTATTATATTAAAAAAAAACACTTGTCGAATCGTATTTTAGATGATTAATTTTTATCAACAATAATAATAATAATAATAACATAATATAAATTGACTGATTTTACTTTAGTGTATTTTCGTAAGATTATATAGCGTTGTCCAAATAATTTTTCGAATAAATCTGTCATACATCTATCAACATAAACGTATCTATATTGATTTTATTTTTTTTTTTACGACGTCGTGCTTTGAGCATAAATTTTATTGAAATTTACCTCGGGGAGATTTTATGACCCATAAAATATATACCTGATACTACTACCGTGTTTATGAGCATATACCTATATTAATCTAATAAAGTAAAAGAACATCGCCAATTGAAAACTTTAACTTTTTTTTTTTAGAAAACGTCAACATTAGAGATATGTTGTGCATTTAATTTTGTGAAAGAACTTCTTTATTAAGTTATATTAAACAATTTTATCTTTTTGTCAATTAATTTTATCGAACCTCAACACTCCTACACTCCTACGGTTTTTTTTATCGACCGTATATTGTTCTCGCATTATAAAATATTGTGACGTTTAAATTACTGTCAGAATACCTCCGTGATAAAAAAAAAAAAAAAAAAAAAAATGACAAGTAATATATTTTATAGTATTTGAATATTTAAATAGTTAATTGTACTAACGATTTTGAATAATATATATATATATATACCTCTATTGTTTATATATAGACACATGACCTGTGTTTTATGTGGCGGACAATAAGACATCAGCCATTATACTATTGCAGTGCGTACTACGTCTACGTGATGTCGTATTTACCTTGTCGTGAAAAAATTCCGTAGAAACCCATTTCGTTAAAATCGAGGAAGATCGAGCCTTTTCCATACTGGCGGCGAACAAATCAAACGCATTTCTCGAAAACTGTCCCGAACATTTCCAGAGTTCTTTTTACTCCGAGCGTATTTTTATATCAGACGACAAAAAGTCTCGACGGCATCTCACGCACCGGGTGTTCCGCGTCGCAGCTTGTATGCCCTCGGGTCGGTTTTCAGCCCATATATAGCTAAATCGATTTCATCCTAAACCAACCAATTACTTTCGAGACAGCGTTAAAAAATACTTAAGACCGTTGTCCAAAAAGAAGTAAAATACATTTAAAAAAAACTTCAATTTGTACGTGAGTAAAAATTATTCAACCGTAGTAGCGGGCGTGAGGTCGTGTTAAAATACTGCATTATACCTTTAAGTATAATGTATGCACATATATAGTATTACGGCGTGACTCGCCAACCGTGCTTACCCCCCCATTTCGATCTTTAAATTTACATTTTCTTAAATTCAAATTTTGAAACTTTTGATTATATTTAACACAGTTTTGTATGTTTCGTAGAATATACAACCATATCATCTAACATATTATAATAAAATATTTAAATACTAACATAAATTTGAATGATTCTAATGATAAGATATTATCTTTATATCGTGTAAAATTTACATTAAAATTTTCAAAACATGATAATATACTTGATAATTCGTAATAAAATAAGGTGATCCTCATTTGACATAATTAATTTGTATCGCTATAGGATACTATTATCCATAGAAACAAGTTATTAGTAATATACTATAAAATAATTCAATATTTTGTTGAACGTTACCTTTGTTTCTCTGTTATAATAATTTTAACCAAACAATTGAGATTTATCTTCAGTCTTCAATCAAAATTTAAATTCATTAAAATCTTTTTAATAATACTGGATAGTTTCGATCCATGTAACCTATTTGATTATAATTGATCTTGGTGAATTTGGCAATTTTGAATATTTCTTATTAAAGATTGCTGTACGTTTAGAATACTTAAAAAATGTTTTTCTTTTCATTAATTTAATAGATTGATCTACATTTTGGTATTATTTTTTTGCAAACATTGTGTAATGCATGTTCCAAGCAAGTCACGTGTATGAATTTTGTATAAAACGCTTTTATACAAACACCAAATTTTTCATATAAAGTGCTGCATCTGACTTAAATAGAAAAAACATCGTTATGTTAACACCATTTCCCCATAAAGTATGAATTGATTTATCGAATAGTTAGAATATTGCTCTATGATTAACTTTATCTAAGTATTATGTGGGAATAACAAACATATTGCTTGTATTTTGTGGTTGTAATGTGCTCATTATTATATTAGCAACATTACAGAGAGCGTACCGAGTCTGTAGTTTTATCTATAGATACCAATATTTGTTGCATAACAAAGTTTTGACAATGTATTTTAGTATCATGAATCGAAATATTTTTTTAACAATGACATGTCAGGAATATAATATGTTTTGCAATATTTTGTTAAAAATTCTCGAAAATGATTATTATTTAATTTATTCGTTAGATTATTTGCAGCTACCAATATTGAACATAAATCGGCCTTAAAATCTGACTTACTACTAAATTGTTGTAAAAATGGTTGAAGTAATGCAGACTTTTCATTTTCGCATCTTTTAGCAGCTCGCACATGTTTCTTTTTCCGTATATTCTATTGAACATCATATATTTTTTTCCCGTGACACTTTTATTTTGCAACGTTTTTCAATTTAAAATTGATCGCTTCGTTTGAAAAAAAAATTCTCCTCTAAATTATAATACTATTGTTTTCAAAATTCATTAGTTTTAACTTTTAACATTTTACGTCAATAATTAAATTTATATTATGTTACAACACTTAAATCTTAAATTTAATTATACGTGTTGAAAAGGTCGACGTTATTATAGGCTACGATCAGTACGATCGTAATTGCTGTAGACTATAATATATAGGTCGAATGACTATTATATGTAGGCTGTCTATATATCAATAAGATAAAATTTATAATTTATTAATTATAATTTATAATAATTTAATAATCAAACATCAAACCGATAAACTAAAACAAGTATAATCCAATAACCGGATACGAATAGTTCGTAACTAATCCGCATTTGATATAGATTGAGAATCACACTTACTGTCATACATAACTACAAAACATATTTTTATCTTTCTCGTTAGTCAAATTTAAATTGTTTTATTATTATATCACAATAAACATATTAAAATGTCATTGCTGGAATAATTTCAAAAAGCAATAAAAAAACAAAAAAATAAAAAATAAAAAATGGCTTATTTGGAAACACAATGACATAAAATTAATGTATGTAATTTATGTATAAGAATTAAATTTCTATCTCATATAAAAAAAAGAAACACATGGTTTTAGAATCCGAGTTCTAGTTATAACTTATTTGGTATAAATTACTTCTATACTGAAAACTGTCTAGTACCAGAATTTGAAAAATAAATAATTTTTGAAAAATAAAATGGACCGAAGTATAGTTGGTAAATCATGCTATATATTATTGATATAATGTTAAATGATTCCAGTGATTGTAGTGATTTATTATACTCCATTTATAAATTATTAGTGTTTTATACCGATTGACTTTACAGGCAGCGATTAGCAGCAAAACCTTCACTTATATTACAAGTCGACGTCGTACAATATTTTCAACGTTAATGAAAAAAAAAGAGCGTGTGTGTGTGTGATTGTCGTGAACTTTTGTTTTATTAACGTGGTGCGTATAATAATAGTTACCAAAACTCTGATGAAATAGAACGCTTAATACCTTAACTGCAGTAAAGTTCGTTGACATCAAATTGATGGTATTTATTACAGAAACTATAAATTACTATATATATATTATGTTATTATGTTTGGTCAAAGTTTTGTTTGAACTCAACAGCTAAGAACTATCCCTGGCCATATACTTAGATTCTAATATATAGATAGGTATACACAGAAAATGTTGGCAAAATATATATTTCAATACAAAATAAAGTATTATTTATACGTTCTTATATAGTAATATATATTTTTTTTCTTTAGATTATGACGCCAAATCAATTTTGTTTTTTAATTTCTTGCAATAAATTATAAATTATTCTACTAAGTAATAATATCTTTAGTAATACATTAAATATTACAAATACAAGTTTCAATACGCACACCGAGTTTCATATTTAAATCAAATGTTTATAAATTAAATGATACATAATCGTAAATGTCCTACATAGGTATTGTTTAAATTTGTGAAAACGTTGTCGTATCCTCGTTGGATATTTAAATCGTACAAAATCATGTTGACTAGACTAATAATGCAAGGTAATACTCGTTAATTACATTAATGTATTATACAGTATAATGTGATAGGATTATTATAGTATATTGACATATTGTGTGCCACATAAAATAATGTTATCAGAATAAATGTCTGTTATACAACCCATAATACAGTTATATTCCCAGTTCTAAAATATCCTATACTAAAAAAAATATTTACTTGAATAATTAGTTTATTTATTTATTTTATACGGTTTTTTTTTTTTAAATATTTTATTGTTTCCCTAGTAATTTAAATTTTCCGAAAAATTTAAAAAAAAATTAATATTTAATTTAAATATTATCTTTTTTACATGTTTTTGAATAACAATAATAATAATTATAAAAAACTTCAAAGTTAACAAAGACATAAATAACAGAAAAAAAAATTATTTTAGGTACCCTAAAAAATTTTACACAGATTTTTGTGATCATTTTGGAAAAAAAATATATATATAAATAACAAGGAATAAGAGTACTTATTTTTAGGAAAGTGTAAGAGACAAAAAAAAATAATATGGCAAGCATTTCTTTTACAACAATAGTTCCTTTACCAATTTCAAAGTTCAAAATACTTAATGTTATACAGCAGCCATTATATTGTGTACAATATTATATTAATATATATATAAATATATTGTATTTATTTTTTTTTTACAGTTTAATTTTGAACACAAAATAGTTTTTCTGCATTACAAATAGAGAAATATGGTTATTTGTAAGAATAACCAAAATAATTAATTAATATTTTAGATTATTGTTTTAACTATGAAGTTGTTACATTATGTAAACTTTCGTCTAGTGGATTTACATATAATATATTATATATAAAAAAAATATATGCATATTTTATATGTTACAATTTTTCATTACATTTTACTGAACTATCATCACCATTATTCATCTCAGAAAAAACATACAATGACAAAAATATAGTCATTTTGTTAATTTAACCAACTGTTATCAAATAAATAATATATTTTGCAGAATGTATTATAAAACTTGTTTATGCACTAATTCTCTGGTAATTTAAAGTATATAGGTATATATATATTAACACGTTGATAAGTTATAATCTTCAAAGATGTTTACGCAACAGCAATCAAACGAATACGAAGCATATTTTTGACGGTTGTGTGTAGACGTGAATGTGGTGTTATGTGTGTGCTTGCGCGTGCGTATTTTCATAGTTACCTGCCAGACAGACCCCAGAGCCCCAGAGTCATACTTTAGGTCATATGTTAGAGGTGGATAAATTGTGATGAAAATAATATTACCTTTTAATAATTAGTATACCTTTTGTTACAAATATTTCAAAATTGAAGAATATATGGACATATGGACATTATAAGAGACTGTAAATAACTATTTATTTAAAAATATCATTATTAAAAATATATTAAAGAAATGCTTTACTTTTTAAATTTTATTTGTGTTTTATAATTATTTTGTCAATTTTAAACATAAATATTTCATATAAATAGTTAGGTTAGGTTACATTTATAACTTGTTGTTAATACAAGTATTTGTAGAACAATTTTTATTACTTAAAAAATAATGAAGATATTGTTAGGTAGTTATTTATGATTGAGCGAATAATAGTAATAATAATAATATTTATTTTAATATTATTCAATTAGGTAGAAAATGTTATTCATAAAAATATGTGGTTGAGGAATTTTTTCTGTATAATCATATATTTTTTTATTGTAAAACCAGCACAGATCAAGTTTTTTTATACATTTTAATTGGATAACCATTTATTCTGTGAGAAGTTGATTGTATTTAAAAAATGTAAATAGGTACAAACCTAAATATTTATTAACATAAATTAATTTAATATAAATGTACAAACACTAAAACATCAGTTACAATAATTATTTTACAATTATAAAAAATAAAATCAAGAAAAACTTTCAAAAGTATAAAAACAATCAATTTTTAGATTTACATTTTTAGTGTAAAATAGAATGTTCAAAGTAAAATAAGATATTGTTCAATAAAATTAAAATTTTTATCTTTATATCTACGATTTAAGACAAATGGACATGACAAATTTGACGTAAAAAAAAAGTTATTTATGTATATTATAGTACATAAAAAATGTACATAAAGTATTTATATTTTAGATATTGTAATTCATAAATATACAAAAATCAGAACTATAAAACATTTTTTTGGGGGTCATATGACCCAAAATATTTCAGTTAGTATAAAATTATTGTTGTTCAATATTTTTAATTACTGATCTATTGTGAATATAATATACATATATGATATAATGTATTATACATATTTTAATTGGTTGGTGTATATATCTATTTTTTGACATCCAATTATTACCACGTCTTAGTAGCTATGTCCATTAGTCCCTATCTGTTATATATAAAGTATGTTAAGTTAATAGATTCTTGTACTAAGTATCAATGATAAAAAAATATGAAGGTTTTAAGAATGATATCAGATATTGGGCTGTATGTAAATTGTAAATGGATAAAGAGGAAAAATTCTTCTGGTGTTTTTTGTGATAAGAGGGTTACGTTGAGAACTATACATAGATAGTATTACAAAGTAGCTGTGAGACCAATCCTTTTGTATAAACCGAAATATTGAACGGCAGTACAAAACAAACGACAAATATTGTAGATATTAGAATATAAAGGTAAATTTTTGGATTGAGTATTGAGGATAGAATAATAAATTAATTTATTAGTAGTAATACAGAAATGGTATCAATTTTAAACAAAACAAATGAAAATAGATTATATTATTAATAATAAATAATAATATTTATATTATATATAATGTAGGTATAACATTTTATTCTCGTTTTACAATTTATAAATATATTATTGGCATTTATAAATGATAATGTTGATGATTAATAATGTTAAGTGAATTACATGTTTGATAAATTCTTCAGAATGTTCAAAATTCTAAGATTATAATTGACGTTTCCATGGGGAAGTTATAGTGATTTAAGTATAATTTAATTTTTAATCTTAGTGAAGTTTTATTGGTCTAGTTGGGTAAATGTTTTTTTCCCTTGACGTCTGATACAGAATTTGAAAAAGTATCCAAGTAATTATTTTTTAGATTGGTTAGTGTTGTAATATATTGAACAATTTATAACGGGTACGTGATCTTCATTGGAAAACTATTAATAGATTTTCTATTTTCTAAAAATAAAATAGATACATAAAAATAATTTGATACACCGATTTTCACTTTTATTTTGAACTTAATATATTACTTCCATACCGTAAATATCACTGAAGGCAAAGAATATATTCTAATAAACCATACAATTTAAGAATAATGTATTTTGAATTGAAGCTAATAATGTTGATAAGACATAAACAATGAAGATAGTTCAAGATTGGTTGGTTTACTACCTTTTTTAACTCACGGAACCCTTAGTTATTTTCTAAAAATTCGAAGGCATCCTATTGACAACTTTGGTTTTATTTAACAATGCATAAGTATAAACAAAAGTAGTAATATGTAGATATAATATACTATATACACATATTATATTTTATAAAACAAATTATTACATTGAAAATTATTTATATAGTTTTATTTTTAATTATTATTACATAAATAATATAATAAAAAATACATTTCAAATAATTTCGTGGCACTCTAAATAAAGTTCGCGGCATCCTAGTTGGGAACCTCTGGTTTACTAGATCATAAAAATTAATTTAAAATAGATTTACAATTTTAATAATTGAAATTCAATGTATGATACATCTAAAATAAGAGTTTTATATATTATGAATCATAATGATATATTGTAAGAAATTATTTATAATAATTGCATACAGACTATTTATTAGATGTGTTTTGGATCCAGAACCTTAGTTGAAATTTCAAACCTCGTACAACAAACTTATCTTGAATTCTATTCGATTAGCCATTTACCTTCGTCCTACTTTTAATATGGATTTTGAAAAACAGTTCCGTTATCCTCTAACGGTCGCAATGATTATCTTTCGAATATTTATTACTTTTGTATTACAATAATCATATAAAACGTTATTTATGTAAAACAAATCACGATTACAATATGTTATATATTTATAATATTTATAATAGATAATATAAGTAGAACCATTCGTATAAATAAATAATAGCATTATAATATAAAGAAAATAAATACAAAGTGAGCGTAACTGGGATTTTTATTTTATTTTAGATAGTGCATCATTTATGCAGGGTATTTGTAACTTTGTTCAGCGTATTATTGTTATTTTTTTCGTAGAAAGTGTGAATAAACTGTTTTATATAGCCATAAATATCTATTGAAATTTTATCTAGTTAGAACTTTAAAATGTAATTTTTATTTTTCTCAGAAATTTTACTAAAAATTACGAAAAACTTATTTCCAAAAAAACATTCGTTAACTGGAAATAAACATGGTGGGTGTAATAAAAACATTTTCAATTGTTTTTTATTATTTAAAAAATAAAAAAAATAGGTAAATAAAAAAATAATTAGACTTAATGACTTAAAAATGTAACTTATTAGGTATTGAGATTGATATTTATTATGTAAATACGCTATAAAATAAATTCGTTAATAAATTGATGTGGGTATAAACATACGAATGACGATGTATATATTAGATTTTCTATCGGAGTTAAATCAATAAACTATTTATTTATTAATTCATTTAAATTTGATATATATTAATTTTATTAACGTTATAATATGCCAAACTTATAGGGACCAAAAATTGATAAACATTGAAAGTTTATGTCTTTATTCATATACAGTGTTTTTACTCTTTTTGGGATTTAAGTGCTTTTTATCCTCTCTGTTTTATGCTAAGTCAGACCTTTGCTATAATTCCATAATCCTAGTATTTATGAAAAACCTTCTCATAAAAACATTGAGACAATAAAATATTTGTGACTGAATTACAAAGCACTTATTTCACAAAGGTATTATTTTTTTTTTTAGCGATTGCATTTTAATTTACTAAATTACTATTTTATATTAAAAACAAAATATTTTACCATACATAGTTTTAATTTTATTGTTATTGAAAAAGCAATAAAAATTAAAAGGTATAGTAATCCTTTACTGTAATAGTTAAACAGGGTTATCAATAATTGATTATAAATGTAATCCTGTTATATCAATAACTATATTTGGTATCTATATATTATTACATAGAGTATCGATTTTAGATTTGTATACAATAATTATTGTAATATTTAATTATAAAAATAAATAAGTATAAATAAGTAAATAATAATATATTATATTGAATTTTAAAGGCTTTAAAAATTATTAAGATTAATATTATTAAGCTCGCCTTACATAGTAACAACTTTAAGATAAAAATATTGACACATATTTACAATAATACAAACTATGCTAAATTTATTAATATTTTTTTGTAATATTATTTCTATATAAAATATTTAGTTAAGTATAGTGATTAATTTAGTATTTTAAATTTTTTGAACAATTTTATAGAATTATTTTCATTTTATAGATTCGGTCCTTAAATTTAATTTATATATGCGCTTATGATATTACGTTAACATAAAATAAACTACCTATTCGATACATTTAAATTATTATTAAAAATTATTGCGGAAGTTTAAGTTTACAAAACGTCAAAGTTATATGTATTGTACGTTATTAGGTATTGCACGATAAATACAAACATAAATGTAAAAATATGTTCCAAGGTATTATGTTATCAATATTTCTATCACACGGTAGATCTAATTCGTGAGTCCTGACATAGTGATCGCGAGTCATCTAATATTACGGCGCTATTGTTTAGTCCCAGGTGGGAATTTGATAGTTATAACAACGTTCTGTTCTTTATCCACTTCAAAGTGTCAGATTTTCCTAGCCGGATAACAAGTATTGTAAATAATATACAACGGAAAGACAAAAACTATTATAATGAATTGTTTATGGCGGGTATTTATAGGTATTTTATAAATACAATCTATATAACTATTCGTATTCCCTTTTCTTGAGATGTTAGATTATATGTCTGATGATTTTTTTTATTTTTCTCTGTAAGTTTAGCCAACGTTAAAAGCGAATAATTATTTATTTATTTCATCTTAGATCATTACTTATTCTCCCTGTCACACCCACGCCTCTATATATACGTCACGGTATGTGTGTTTTACTCTACAGAACGTACTTATCCTAATTTAACGACTCTCATAAAAATGAGGACGATTGTTATTTAGAGCTTTTAGCCCGACTGAAACTTTGTAATCAGATAAACGACTATTTCCTCGTCTACCTTGCAACTCCTTTACCGCAATACCCAGCGGAGTAACAGCCGGAACGCAGATGTATCGGGGTGTTTACATAAGTATTTAACGCCCGTGGAAATTAGATGGCTTTGAAAAACGCATACCATCATCGTTTGCACTTCAATTTAAAACATACTTGATATGACTTCGCAGAACTACGTGTAATATCGCCAAGGTTATGAACTTTTTTGATGTCGATGAGTAATGGTCACAGTTTAATGAAATTATTTACGGTGGTTCTCAAAGTTTACACGTCTACATAGCTCCATTTATTTAATACTGAGTGCTCACTGCTTATAATATATATTGTATTTTTTATGCAATTATACTGATTGCGAATATGTTTAATTTCTTTTTATTAATTACTTGTATTCTTTAATGTAAAAATTCAATTATAAATATTCATAACTATTGGTATGCATTTAAACTTAATCTTTATTATACATTAATGTACAGAGCTTACAAAACAATACAATATATATATACAATAATATTATATTATTTTATATTGTGCCCTAGGCAATGAAAATATCGGAATAATATAATAATTCAATTATGATTTATATTAGAAATAATTTAATATACTCTAGAAATTATGGAAATTTACATTTTATTTCATTTATTTTATTTTATTTTATTTTAAATAAAATACTTTTTTTAACTAAAGGTTCAGTAGGGATATTTATTCACAGCATGTATGCTAAAAAATAACCTTAATTATTATATAGTGTGCCATTAAATATTAAGGTAACGTTTATATTCATTATTTTCATTTAATTTTATTTTTCTATTTTCGATATTTATAATATTATATTAATGAAATAAATCAAAATATTGGAAAAATTTAGTTTTCTAAGATGTATTGTATATATAACGTAAAATATTAAATTGTATTTAAAGTAATTTGTACAATATTAGAAAAATAAAAATGGTTAGATTTTTTTTATTTGATGTTAAATTTTGTCAGCATATAAACTTATTTTGAAACATATATGGTAAATAACAGTTTTTCATAATTTATTATATATTGTTTAAATCATAATAGCAAAAAAAAAAAAAATGCAATAAGTATTTATAATGATGGAAAAACTACAAAAAAAAACTATAAAAATAAAAATAGTTATTTCATTTATGAATAACATAATATATTGAATATTAATGCGTAGATTTATATCAGTATTAGGTATATTTTGACTTATCAAACTTTAAAATTTTAGATTTTCCTATTCTCTATATTATATACATAAAATTGTGTGTAATTTCTTAAAAGTTAATAGTTTATTAAATTTTACTAATTTTTTTGAAAATAATTTATTAAATTCAAAGAGCCTTAATAATTATTTAATGTTTAATCATATTATAATTGTCTTAATTAATTTGTTTTCAAAATAATATATAGTAGGTATACGTATTTTTATTTAATTTAGCTAAATATATTTGACTTTCGTATACTAAAACTTTCTCTCCAGTTCTGTAAATTTTAAATTTTTTCCACTTTTATTTTAGAGTGAAATTGTTAATCATTATGAATTATGTTAAACGGTTATCATAAATTGGAATGGTACATTTTTATGCAGACATGTATAAAATCGCAATTCAATTTTTAAAAAGTTTGACATAATTTACTAGTTACATATTATTACACACTGTTATACATTACCAAAGTATTTTACAGGGAACATATAGTAATGTTACATTTTAACTATCTAAGTTTATTACATAACTACATATGTCTTACAACTTATCCCATAAAAACAATTATAGTTTAAACCACTAGATTAATTACTTAAGGGGATAAAAACTGCATATTAGTATAGTTTATTTTCTCTAGCTACCGTACACAAACAGTAAAAATAGTGTTTTAATAATTTAGACTGTTTCTATTTCTTTTATAAAAACTATTTTTCTAATTTTAATTTGTAGCAACTCGATAAGCAAATTAAATTATTTATGAAAAAAAAAACATATTAACTAAGTATAGTTTTTTTTTAATTGATTTATCGTGTATTTCTATAATCATATT